>JAXRKP010003327.1:12500-17734 GCA_037039925.1 Doris montereyensis | reverse complement strand
AATTAGAACAGAGTAATAGCTTTTACGTCTTGAGAGTAATTTGAATTTTAGAATAGTAAGCAACAAACTGCAAAGAAACTGCGCTTGATGAAACAGTGCAAACGGACGTTTCGGATTTAACCTTTGTCGGGCAACGAAAAGGGTAATAACTACTCAAAACATACAATCATCAAATAGTGTGATGAAAGGGGAAAAGAAGAGGAAGTGGCGGGGGGGTGGAGCACGAAAAAATAAATGTGGAAAAACTCTTCATTTAAAATAATAAAGGGAAACCAGTATATAGAAAAGAGGAATAAATATAAAGGGAAAAATAGAGTGGTACGTGCAAAATAGAGTATACATAATATGTTATTATGTGATGTAAGATTAAAGAAAAGAAAGCAAGTGTCAAAAGAGAAGAGCGGCAAGTGGTTGTGAGAAAATATGTGAGTAATATTGATGCTCAAATGCAAAACGTGAAGAGGGAAATAAGCCACAAGAAATTGCAATTTTTAGAAATAGGGTTTGAGTTTCTGATTGATTCACTAACTGATTCTTTTATTAGTTAGGATATGTGGCCTTCGGTTCATGCGAGACATCTTAGTTTCCGATTAAATGGTATATATCCTTTATGTATTAGATCCTTCCTTCTAGGTTCAACAATATGAGTTTGGGTCGTCCAGTTTTTTTAAGATAAACGAAGAAAAAAAGGAAAAGATTTTTTTTTAGATTATTGGCGATTTTATCTAATATATTTATCAATATTATAAAAAATTGACATCACACGCTAGGAATCACGCTCGAACATGCGGATAAGCACTCTTCCCCCTGTAGCATTTTCGTAAGTTTTTAAATTGTGCAGTTTGAGTTCACTTGATCGTGTATCTGATTAATGATTAATCTAAATGCTACAGTGTCTTACCATCTATGTATTTGCCATTTGCTAGCACCCCTGTCACAAAAGTATATAAACAAAACAATCAAACAACCAAGTAACGAACAACAACAACAAAATAAGAAATTTGACAATCATAACTTTGTTTATTGAAGGTCTGCAACTTATTTGAGTTTTCGGTTGAATCTGACAGTGAAAGCCACAACGAGGCTTTTACTGCAAAGTTTGTTTGCATGCTTACCAAAGACTGGAGTAAAAATAAAGATCAAACATTTCTATTGCAAAGTTCAACTTCAAAAGGCCACATAAAATCTTCACCGATTTTTAGACTAGTGCTGGTGGGTTTTTCTCATGGAATGCAAATCCTCCATCTCAATAAAAACAAAAAAGAGATGTCTAAAATTTTGGATTTCCTCAGAGTTTGTTACCAGTGACTATAATTTCATTCTATTAACCCACGAAAAAAGAAGAAAGGAAGAAAGAAGAAAAAAGATAATTATAGAATGTATTGGACGGAATGTTGAATAATACTTAAACGAATATTAAGTTTTAAAATTGCTTTTTGTTGTTTTTTCAGCTTGTTATCAAATGTTTGTGAACGTCCAGGAGAACTGAATGATATACCTATATAATTATTGTCTACTGGGCATCGTCTTAATTCCGGTCAAATTTAAAGGTTGCCGTGGATTGTTCCGAGACTAACCACCACATAGTTCGAGAGCAAATGTAATCCTATTGACGTCTCGGGAGATTGAAATTGACCAAATCTCCTGTTTGGACGATACCCAGAAGCATCAAAATGAAAAATGATAACTTAAAATAAACAAAAAATGATAACTTAAAACAAAAATGATAACTTTAAAACAAAAACAAACTTAAAACAAACAAAAAATGAGTCTTTAAACAAAAAAATAAAAGCAGGTCTGCGATTGAGCTCCTGGTCGTCAAGTTAGCTCTCGTTCTGGAATGTCATGACAGGGAGATGACAGTTGAGGTGATTGGTTTGAGTCGGTCTTTTTCTGTGTTTGTTTATCTTCTTTCTTTTTTTATCCCAATATTTATATATATATATATATATATATATATATATATATATATATATATATATATATATATATATATATATATATATATATATATATATATATATATATAATATATATATATATATATATATATATATATATATATATACATATATATATATATATATATATATATATATATATATATATATATATATATATATATATATATATATATATATATATATATATATATATATATATATATATATATATATATATATATATATATATATATATATATATGCCTTTGTAAGCGTTTCGTGATGCAGCAAAAAAACAGCAACAGGACGAGGAAAGGAAACAGCATAGCAGTATTCTTCGTTGTCAATATTAGAACATGATCGTCGTTGCTGTTCTGGAGATGATGTTATCATCAAATTAAGAACGTTACTATTGTTTTGATAGTATTTTTAGAAGCCTTTTTACTCATGTTCTATTTATTTTTTGTCAGCATGATTTACCCGATCCCCCTTATTTTTTTCGTATGAGAGTTTAAGATAGATTGCTTTGGTTGTAGTTGGTATTGTTTTGTTTTGTTTTTGTCAGGCATCGCCCATTCCACTAGGGCCAATCATGCTTAAAGTGATTTCATGGGCATCTGGATTTGGACGATACCCTGTTGTTTTCATTGATCCCAGTAACCGCTATTCACCCCATGTGACAAACAAATCTACAATGGTAGTAGAAATCTCCGCCAAATTGCACGCCGCCAAAATGCAATGATTTGCCATCTCTCTCTGTCTGTCTGTCTGTCTGTCTGTCTGTCTGTCTGTCTGTCTGTCTGTCTGTCTGTCTCTCTCTCTGTCTGTCTCTCTCTCTCTCTCTCTCTCTCTCTCTCTCTCTCTCTTCTCTTATCAGTCTCTCTCTCTCTCTAACTGTTCTCTCTCTTCTCTCTCTCTCTCCTCATTCTTTATCAGTCTCTCCCTCTCTAACTGTCTCTGTTTCCTGTTTGTCTGTCTCCCTGTCTCTCTCTTTATCTAAGTGTGCATCTATATATCTATCTCTATCTATATCTATCTCTCTATCTATCTATCTATCTATATATATCTATCTATCTATCTATCTATCTATATCTATCTATCTATTTCTATCTATATATCTATCTATCTATCTATATATCTATTTATCTATCTATCTATCTATCTATCTATCTATCTATCTATCTATCTATCTATCTATCATCTATCTATCTATCTATCTATTTATCTATCTATATATCTATCTATCTGGCTGTATATCTATATTTTCTTTTTATCTATCTATTTATTTATCTATCTATCCATCTATCTATCTATCTATCTATCTGTATATATTATATGTTATTTATTTGATTTTTTATCTGTCTTTATCTCTATAGCTGTGTTTGTTACCCTAACCTTTTCATAAATGTTTCCATATTTTTGTAATTAGTTTTTCTAATATTTATAAATTTGTCTTTATTTTGAAATATGAGGGGACAGAAAAGAGACCGAAATGACTATGATTTCTTTCATTAAAAAAGAGCACAATTTTAGGATCATTAATACGTTTTGTGAATTTGCTGACGAGAAAACATTATTTAATCTCAATTGATTTCATGACTAATACAAACATTCATCAACGACCTCGAGGAGAGAGAGTGATATAGCTTTAAACGGGAAATACGGTAACAAATAACACAGACTTAGTGATAATGATTATAATCTTCAGAAAGACAAAGGCAAGGTCAGGGAGGACCAAGGTAATATGAACTTACAAACAGAATGATTAAGATTAAGTTGATTACATCGTGATTCATGTCTTGATGAATTACCGAAATCGTACCAAATGAGTAACTTTCATTAACTTACAGTCGCTTGAATATGTTTATCCTGAATGACTTGTTGTGAGTGCACCATATAACATAGGTAATCAGGATAATCCTTCTGTTGTATTAAGGAAGGGTGGATTAGCATTGACGTCTTTCGCTATTGCGCGAAAACAAAGGATTAAGGAGCAGCTGATCGGTCTGAATGGTGCGCATGAAGATTGTGCGTGATGTTTTGAACGAAGAGACGAGATCATTGGCTGAAATTCTGGAATAACACGATTGACGACAATTTTGAAGATCGAAATCAGGACAAAATGCATGCTATACACTTTCAGCGGCTGTTGCTGTTACATGTCAAGAACATGGCGAAGGTAGAACTAGTATACGGACGTCAACAATTATGCCATGTTGAGCTCGTAACCGCACGGAAATGAAGCGGAAAGCCAGTGAATTGGCGCTGAACACTGCGAGTAATCGGGGACTCGGTGGTCCAGAGGCAAGGTGTCGGCATCACAATCAAAATGTGGTGGATTCAAAACCCGGACGGTTGAAAAAATTCTCGAGATTTGTTTTGATTAAAACCCAACCCCCATACCCCACCTTGGTCTAAGTTAGGTGGATCGACACCTGATCCCATCGGATGCGTACGATAAAAAAATAGGGCTCTTGTGCGGATCACAACTTTCCCTGTAGATGTTAAAGATCCCTGGCTGTTTACAAGGCAACCAGAGCAATATTAAAAAATACTACCAAAATCCCTTTGAAATCACCATACATGCAAGTAAAATCAAATCATTTATCATTTATGTTAGGATGTCTTTAGTGTTTTTGAGTTCCATGCAGCGCTCACAAAATTTTGTGTTTTTTTGGGGAGGGGGGGAGGGGGGGGGTGGGAGGTAAGTTTTTTCTTTTTTTTTCATGAGTAGTATTATTCTTATCGTGATGCTTTTGCCCTGGCAGTGGGCAGGTGCTTGCACCTGTACGGGGATTAAGCGACCCCACCTTCTATGAGTCTCTGCTGCCTTGCAGGTGGGTCTTGGCTGATCAAAGGCTAAGGAGTTAACCCTGACAGAAAAGTAACCTGCTGCCTTGCAGGCGGTCTTGGCTGACCAAAGGCTAAGGGAGTTAACCCTGACAAAAATCACACCGGTCCTGGCTGACCAGAAATCTACAAACAAGGCCTTGTATGCGTCCTCAAGGTAGCAACCCCACCACCTGCCCTGGGGACAGTGGGCTAATCATCTGCTGCTTACCCAAAACCAACTGATTCAGAGAAACAAAGATATCATATCTGGATTGACATTAAGGACGACCATGGAGTGAATACAAACTTTGATTTTGGGACATATAATGTTAGGTAATAAATAGAAAAGAGTTAGAATAAGCTAAAGAATTGAAAGAGTCAAAAGTAGATATTTTGGCTATCACAGAAACAAAGAGAAAAAGGGCAGTGAATAAAAAATGTTGGACCAAATCCAGACTT
>JAXRKP010003327.1:0-2500 GCA_037039925.1 Doris montereyensis | reverse complement strand
CAAAACAAAATTGAAGTTCTCCAAAGTTGTGTTGTACTTAACTTGTGAAAGTTTGGTATGCTCTTAAAGACAATTAGTCTCGATTATGGATACAATTACATGCTTATGTTTTCTTTCCTTAGGTTTTTATGGAAGGCCATGGAGCACAGACCAAAGGAAGCTGTTGTTTACATGGTAAATATTAATCTAGATCTAGTAGTTTTTGTGTTTCAATAGATTCATAAATTTTATTGAAACCCTTTTGAATGTAGCATGCATTGTTCAGGGTTCGTACTCATCTTGGAAAACTGAAAAAGTCTTGGAATTTGGTTGGAAGAAATTAAGACTTTGAAGGAAAGTCGAATTTTAAAATCCTAATGCTTTGGAAAGTCTTGGAATATTCCAAACCAAAATTTCTTATGGGAGAGATATACCATAGAACAGGACAAAAATAGTTATTAATTTTTGAGATTTGTGCGCCAGTTTCCCCGACAATAAATCTGTGAACTGATCAAATTTCATTTTCGCAGAACAGTCACGTCAAAAGTATACAAGACACAACAATGAAACTTATTAAATCAAGAGACTGACCCATAGATTAAGCTCAATTTTTTTAATGACATATGAAGAATAGAAAATAAATATTGTAACTGTACAATTGTACTTGTATAAAGGGTATATGAAAATACTGAAACTTACTTTAAAAAATAAATAGAAAAATATTGTAAAGCAACAAATAGCCTATAGTATGGAATCTTAGAATCTGATGATGAAAATATTGAATTAGAGATGATTTAAATCAAAACAATTGATTACACCTGTAAATACTAAAATGCTAGTTTTAAAAATTTTAAACTTAAAACAAAAGTCATCAAAAGATTAAAAATGATTTCAACCATCTTGGTCACTTCTGCTGTAGCGATAAACACTGCATCAATATAATCATTTGCTTTAGTGAAAGTAAAAGCTCTATGTTTTAGAACTAGTACAACAGTGTCTTTAAATGTCAAATGCTTCCCACCCATTGTTTTGTGGAATCTTATTTGATCTTTAAAAATGTCTAAACAATCTCTTTCCCTGCTTTTCTCAGATACTAGAGTATTTTAATCTATGAAAGACTGTTGCACACATCCTTTTATATAAATTGAATAAATCAATAACCAACTCCTTAGTAATGGGGCGCCTACAGTCAGGGGAGATGACAATAATCCTGCCGCAGATAGGGCCTGGCTTATATGGCTTTGAAAGAGACATGAAAGACTTGACCATCCGCTCAATTAAGGGTCAAATCTTACTCAGATTCTTAGTCCTGCTTCTAGAACTAGCTGAATTTACTACTTTGGTAGCGCAACCTTTCACAATTGCCAAAGTTCAGGCTGAAACACACATGACACAGAAACATATTCTTTAAATCACGCATAACACACCCCAAATGAAGGTCTTCCCTTCATCTAGCCTATTAATAGAAACTCATCATCAAGCTTTAAGTGATGTAGCAATGCTAAGACATTGAGAAATACAACATAGGTATAACAAGACATACATTGTACGTTGAAAGTGCACTGAGGCCCTCATTGAAGGAAGTGACATCAACAGAGAAAGTAAAGGAGTTAACACAAATTGAAAGATTTGTTTGTCATATTGAATGAAAATTACTCGAGAACTGTCTTGTTACTTAGTATACTCGATTTATAATTTTGCTGTATAAAAATGATAATATGAAATTTCTTTTACGTTTCTGGTTGTTCAGATTTTAGCCAAATATAAAGTTACTCTCTCTTGTAGCTGATACTTCAATTTGTAATTCTAAACATCTTTCATTTTCTATAGACTAAGAAGAGCTGACTATTATTTTATAATTTCAAAATGCTTTTCTGTAAGAGAAACAAAACATCTTTCAAGACCTTTCAGGTCCCATTTCAGTGCTGAAAAGGGGTTAAAATACATGACATTGGAAGAGGCTTAATTGTGAGACATTTCCATACTATAATATATACTTCAGACTCACTTTCTTGCTTGTCAGTTAAAAGACAGTTTACCAGATCATCAAATTTGTGCAAAGAAAAAACCTTACGTTTAATATTTGCAGGATGCAAAATTCAGGTCTGAACACTTACATGTATGCTCCAAAGGATGATTACAAACACAGAGCTTATTGAGCAGACTTGTACTCAGTTGAGGAAGCAGGTATGGATATGTTCCTCTTTCGAGGTGTGATTGTCAAGATCAGATTGCTTTCTTTCTTTTTATTACATTGAATGAGAACTAATGCACTCGTTTGAAATTTAAAATTATGTTATATTCATCAACTGTTTTGTATCAGTTTTACATAGAGACTGACTGGGATATTCACAAGAGGTGTGTTCTTGGACCACTACTACTGTACTATCTTTGCATACTTTGTTTTAGATTTTAAGAAGTACTTTAGCTTCCTAGAGTTAGTTATTTTAATGACACAGAGTGTGTTTTGCCAGTATAAGTTTTCTGTGGATGGTTTTCAAGTATTGCTGGAAAGATAAGT
>JAXRKP010003326.1:0-17768 GCA_037039925.1 Doris montereyensis | reverse complement strand
CCAATAATTAAAATTGCTTTTCATCTTACAGTTAATCTCAACGTCATATCATGACCAATAATTAAAATTGTTGAATTTGTTGCTTTTTTTTAGCTACATCATTTCTGCTATATTTTAAATTTCCCACTTACTAAAAAGGTCTAGAGTTCTTATTTTTCTGTTATAGTTAGTCCACGGCTCAGAGATGAAGGTAAAAGAAAAATATTTAGAATGTTGCTTTTCATCTTACAGTTAATCTCAACGTCATATCATGACCAATAATTAAAATGGTTGAATTTGTTGCTTTTTGGATACATTCATTTCTGCTATATTTTAAATTTCCCACTTACTAAAAAGGTCTAGAGTTCTTATTTTTCTGTTATAGTTAGTCCTCAGCTCACAGATGAAGGTAAAAGTGAAAGATTTAGAATGTTGCTTTTCATCTTACAGTTAATCTCAACGTCATATCATGACCAATAATTAAAATGGTTGAATATGTTGCTTTTTGGCTACATTCATTTCTGCTATATTTTAAATTTCCCACTTACTAAAAAGGTCTAGAGTTCTTATTTTTCTGTTATAGTTAGTCCTCGGCTCACAGATGAAGGTAAAAGAAAAAGATTTAGAATGTTGTATTTCATCTTACAGTTAATCTCAACGTCATATCATGACCAACAATTAAAATGGTTGAATTTGTTGCTTTTTGGCTACATCATTTCTGCTATATTTTAAATTTCCCACTTACTAAAAAAGGTCTAGAGTTCTTATTTTTCTGTTATAGTTAGTCCTCAGCTCACAGATGAAGGTAAAAGAAAAAGATTTAGAATGTTGCATTTCATCTTACAGTTAATCTCAACGTCATATCATGACCAATAATTAAAATGGTTGAATTTGTTACTTTTTGGCTACATCATTTCTGCTATATTTTAAATTTCCCACTTACTAAAAAGGTCTAGAGTTCTTATTTTTCTGTTATAGTTAGTCCTCAGCTCACAGATGAAGGTAAAAGAAAAGATTTAGAATGTTGCATTTCATCTTACAGTTAATCTCAACGTCATATCATGACCAATAATTAAAATGGTTGAATTTGTTGCTTTTTGGCTACATCATTTCTGCTATATTTTAAATTTCCCACTTACTAAAAAGGTCTAGAGTTCTTATTTTTCTGTTATAGTTAGTCCTCAGCTCACAGATGAAGGTAAAAGAAAAAGATTTAGAATGTTGCATTTCATCTTACAGTTAATCTCAACGTCATATCATGACCAATAATTAAAATGGTTGAATTTGTTGCTTTTTGGCTACATCATTTCTGCTATATTTTAAATTTCCCACTTACTAAAAAAAGGTCTAGAGTTCTTATTTTTCTGTTATAGTTAGTCCTCAGCTCACAGATGAAGGTAAAAGAAAAAGATTTAGAATGTTGCATTTCATCTTACAGTTAATCTCAACGTCATATCATGACCAATAATTAAAATGGTTGAATTTGTTGCTTTTTGGCTACATCATTTCTGCTATATTTTAAATTTCCCACTTACTAAAAAGGTCTAGAGTTCTTATTTTTCTGTTATAGTTGGTCCTCGGCTCACAGATGAAGGTAAAAGAAAAGATTTAGAATGTTGCATTTCATCTTACAGTTAATCTCAACGTCATATCATGACCAATAATTAAAATGGTTGAATTTGTTGCTTTTTGGCTACATCATTTCTGTTATATTTTAAATTTCCCACTTACTAAAAAGGTCTAGAGTTCTTATTTTTCTGTTATAGTTAGTCCTCAGCTCACAGATGAAGGTAAAAGAAAAGATTTAGAATGTTGCATTTCATCTTACAGTTAATCTCAACGTCATATCATGACCAATAATTAAAATGGTTGAATTTGTTGCTTTTTGGACATCATTTCTGCTATATTTTAAATTTCCCACTTACTAAAAAGGTCTAGAGTTCTGATTTTTCTGTTATAGTTAGTCCTCAGCTCACAGATGAAGGTAAAAAAAAAGATTTAGAATGTTGCTTTTCATCTTACAGTTAATCTCAACGTCATATCATGACCAATAATTAAAATGGTTGAATTTGTTGCTTTTTGGCTACATCATTTCTGCTATATTTTAAATTTCCCACTTACTAAAAAGGTCTAGAGTTCTTATTTTTCTGTTATAGTTAGTCCTCAGCTCACAGATGAAGGTAAAAGAAAAAGATTTAGAATGTTGCATTTCATCTTACAGTTAATCTCAACGTCATATCATGACCAATAATTAAAATGGTTGAATTTGTTGCTTTTTGGCTACATCATTTCTGCTATATTTTAAATTTCCCACTTACTAAAAAGGTCTAGAGTTCTTATTTTTCTGTTATAGTTAGTCCTCAGCTCACAGATGAAGGTAAAAGAAAAAGATTTAGAATGTTGCTTTTCATCTTACAGTTAATCTCAACGTCATATCATGACCAATAATTAAAATGGTTGAATTTGTTGCTTTTTGGCTACATCATTTCTGCTATATTTTAAATTTCCCACTTACTAAAAAGGTCTAGAGTTCTTATTTTTCTGTTATAGTTAGTCCTCAGCTCACAGATGAAGGTAAAAGAAAAAGATTTAGAATGTTGCATTTCATCTTACAGTTAATCTCAACGTCATATCATGACCAATAATTAAAATGGTTGAATTTGTTACTTTTTGGATACATTCATTTCTGCTATATTTTAAATTTCCCACTTACTAAAAAGGTCTAGAGTTCTTATTTTCTGTTATAGTTAGTCCTCAGCTCACAGATGAAGGTAAAAGAAAAGATTTAGAATGTTGCTTTTCATCTTACAGTTAATCTCAACGTCATATCATGACCAATAATTAAAATGGTTGAATTTGTTGCTTTTTGGCTACATCATTTCTGCTATATTTTAAATTTCCCACTTACTAAAAGGTCTAGAGTTCTTATTTTTCTGTTATAGTTAGTCCTCAGCTCACAGATGAAGGTAAAAGAAAAAGATTTAGAATGTTGCATTTCATCTTACAGTTAATCTCAACGTCATATCATGACCAATAATTAAAATGGTTGAATTTGTTGCTTTTTGGCTACATCATTTCTGCTATATTTTAAATTTCCCACTTACTAAAAAGGTCTAGAGTTCTTATTTTTCTGTTATAGTTAGTCCTCAGCTCACAGATGAAGGTAAAAGAAAAAGATTTAGAATGTTGCATTTCATCTTACAGTTAATCTCAACGTCATATCATGACCAATAATTAAAATGGTTGAATTTGTTGCTTTTTGGCTACATCATTTCTGCTATATTTTAAATTTCCCACTTACTAAAAAGGTCTAGAGTTCTTATTTTTCTGTTATAGTTAGTCCTCAGCTCACAGATGAAGGTAAAAGAAAAAGATTTAGAATGTTGCTTTTCATCTTACAGTTAATCTCAACGTCATATCATGACCAATAATTAAAATGGTTGAATTTGTTGCTTTTTGGCTACATTCATTTCTGCTATATTTTAAATTTCCCACTTACTAAAAAGGTCTAGAGTTCTTATTTTTCTGTTATAGTTAGTCCTCGGCTCACAGATGAAGGTAAAAGAAAATATTTAGAATGTTGCATTTCATCTTACAGTTAATCTCAACGTCATATCATGACCAATAATTAAAATGGTTGAATTTGTTGCTTTTTGGCTACATCATTTCTGCTATATTTTAAATTTCCCACTTACTAAAAAGGTCTAGAGTTCTTATTTTTCTGTTATAGTTAGTCCTCAGCTCACAGATGAAGGTAAAAGAAAAAGATTTAGAATGTTGCATTTCATCTTACAGTTAATCTCAACGTCATATCATGACCAATAATTAAAATGGTTGAATTTGTTGCTTTTTGGCTACATCATTTCTGCTATATTTTAAATTTCCCACTTACTAAAAAGGTCTAGAGTTCTTATTTTTCTGTTATAGTTAGTCCTCGGCTCACAGATGAAGGTAAAAGAAAAAGATTTAGAATGTTGCATTTCATCTTACAGTTAATCTCAACGTCATATCATGACCAATAATTAAAATGGTTGAATTTGTTGCTTTTTGGCTACATCATTTCTGCTATATTTTAAATTTCCCACTTACTAAAAAGGTCTAGAGTTCTTATTTTTCTGTTATAGTTAGTCCTCGGCTCACAGATGAAGGTAAAAGAAAAAGATTTAGAATGTTGCTTTTCATCTTACAGTTAATCTCAACGTCATATCATGACCAATAATTAAAATGGTTGAATTTGTTGCTTTTTGGCTACATCATTTCTGCTATATTTTAAATTTCCCACTTACTAAAAAGGTCTAGAGTTCTTATTTTTCTGTTATAGTTAGTCCTCAGCTCACAGATGAAGGTAAAAGTAAAGATTTAGAATGTTGCATTTCATCTTACAGTTAATCTCAACGTCATATCATGACCAATAATTAAAATGGTTGAATTTGTTGCTTTTTGGCTACATCATTTCTGCTATATTTTAAATTTCCCACTTACTAAAAAGGTCTAGAGTTCTTATTTTTCTGTTATAGTTAGTCCTCGGCTCACAGATGAAGGTAAAAGAAAAAGATTTAGAATGTTGCTTTTCATCTTACAGTTAATCTCAACGTCATATCATGACCAATAATTAAAATGGTTGAATTTGTTGCTTTTTGGCTACATTCATTTCTGCTATATTTTAAATTTCCCACTTACTAAAAAGGTCTAGAGTTCTTATTTTCTGTTATAGTTAGTCCTCAGCTCACAGATGAAGGTAAAAGAAAAAGATTTAGAATGTTGCATTTCATCTTACAGTTAATCTCAACGTCATATCATGACCAATAATTAAAATGGTTGAATTTGTTGCTTTTTGGCTACATCATTTCTGCTATATTTTAAATTTCCCACTTACTAAAAAGGTCTAGAGTTCTTATTTTTCTGTTATAGTTAGTCCTCAGCTCACAGATGAAGGTAAAAGAAAAAGATTTAGAATGTTGCATTTCATCTTACAGTTAATCTCAACGTCATATCATGACCAATAATTAAAATGGTTGAATTTGTTGCTTTTTGGCTACATTCATTTCTGCTATATTTTAAATTTCCCACTTACTAAAAAGGTCTAGAGTTCTTATTTTTCTGTTATAGTTAGTCCTCAGCTCACAGATGAAGGTAAAAGAAAAGATTTAGAATGTTGCATTTCATCTTACAGTTAATCTCAACGTCATATCATGACCAATAATTAAAATGGTTGAATTTGTTGCTTTTTGGCTACATCATTTCTGCTATATTTTAAATTTCCCACTTACTAAAAAGGTCTAGAGTTCTTATTTTTCTGTTATAGTTGGTCCTCGGCTCACAGATGAAGGTAAAAGAAAAAGATTTAGAATGTTGCATTTCATCTTACAGTTAATCTCAACGTCATATCATGACCAATAATTAAAATGGTTGAATTTGTTGCTTTTTGGCTACATCATTTCTGCTATATTTTAAATTTCCCACTTACTAAAAAGGTCTAGAGTTCTTTTTTTCTGTTATAGTTAGTCCTCGGCTCACAGATGAAGGTAAAAAAAGATTTAGAATGTTGCTTTTCATCTTACAGTTAATCTCAACGTCATATCATGACCAACAATTAAAAGAGGTGAATTTGTTGCTTTTTGGCTACATTATTTCTGCTATATTTTAAATTTCCCACTTACTAAAAGGTCTAGAGTTCTTATTTTTCTGTTATAGTTAGTCCTCAGCTCACAGATGAAGGTAAAAGAAAAGATTTAGAATGTTGCATTTCATCTTACAGTTAATCTCAACGTCATATCATGACCAATAATTAAAATGGTTGAATTTGTTGCTTTTTGGCTACATCATTTCTGCTATATTTTAAATTTCCCACTTACTAAAAAGGTCTAGAGTTCTTATTTTTCTGTTATAGTTAGTCCTCGGCTCACAGATGAAGGTAAAAGAAAAAGATTTAGAATGTTGCTTTTCATCTTACAGTTAATCTCAACGTCATATCATGACCAATAATTAAAATGGTTGAATTTGTTGCTTTTTGGCTACATCATTTCTGCTATATTTTAAATTTCCCACTTACTAAAAAGGTCTAGAGTTCTTATTTTTCTGTTATAGTTAGTCCTCAGCTCACAGATGAAGGTAAAAAGAAAAAGATTTAGAATGTTGCTTTTCATCTTACAGTTAATCTCAACGTCATATCATGACCAATAATTAAAATGGTTGAATTTGTTGCTTTTTGGCTACATTCTTTCTGCTATATTTTAAATTTCCCACTTACTAAAAAGGTCTAGAGTTCTTATTTTTCTGTTATAGTTAGTCCTCAGCTCACAGATGAAGGTAAAAGAAAAAGATTTAGAATGTTGCATTTCATCTTACAGTTAATCTCAACGTCATATCATGACCAATAATTAAAATGGTTTTACCTTCATCTGTGAGCTGAGGACTAACTATAACAGAAAAATAAGAACTCTAGACCTTTTTAGTAAGTGGGAAATTTAAAATATAGCAGAAATGATGTATCTAACAAATTCAACCATTTTAATTATTGGTCATGATATGACGTTGAGATTAACTGTAAGATGAAATGCAACATTCTAAATCTTTTTCTTTTACCTTCATCTGTGAGCTGAGGACTAACTATAACAGAAAAAATAAGAACTCTAGACCTTTTTAGTAAGTGGGAAATTTAAAATATAGCAGAAATGATGTAGCCAAAAAGCAACAAATTCAACCATTTTAATTATTGGTCATGATATGACGTTGAGATTAACTGTAAGATGAAATGCAACATTCTAAATCTTTTTCTTTTACCTTCATCTGTGAGCTGAGGACTAACTATAACAGAAAAATAAGAACTCTAGACCTTTTTAGTAAGTGGGAAATTTAAAATATAGCAGAAATGAATGTATCCAAAAAGTAACAAATTCAACCATTTTAATTATTGGTCATGATATGACGTTGAGATTAACTGTAAGATGAAAAGCAACATTCTAAATCTTTTTCTTTTACCTTCATCTGTGAGCTGAGGACTAACTATAACAGAAAAATAAGAACTCTAGACCTTTTTAGTAAGTGGGAAATTTAAAATATAGCAGAAATGATGTATCCAAAAAGCAACAAATTCAACCATTTTAATTATTGGTCATGATATGACGTTGAGATTAACTGTAAGATGAAATGCAACATTCTAAATCTTTTTCTTTTACCTTCATCTGTGAGCTGAGGACTAACTATAACAGAAAAATAAGAACTCTAGACCTTTTTAGTAAGTGGGAAATTTAAAATATAGCAGAAATGATGTAGCCAAAAAGCAACAAATTCAACCATTTTAATTATTGGTCATGATATGACGTTGAGATTAACTGTAAGATGAAATGCAACATTCTAAATCTTTTTCTTTTACCTTCATCTGTGAGCTGAGGACTAACTATAACAGAAAAATAAGAACTCTAGACCTTTTTAGTAAGTGGGAAATTTAAAATATAGCAGAAATGATGTAGCCAAAAAGCAACAAATTCAACCATTTTAATTATTGGTCATGATATGACGTTGAGATTAACTGTAAGATGAAATGCAACATTCTAAATCTTTTTCTTTTACCTTCATCTGTGAGCTGAGGACTAACTATAACAGAAAAATAAGAACTCTAGACCTTTTTAGTAAGTGGGAAATTTAAAATATAGCAGAAATGATGTAGCCAAAAAGCAACAAATTCAACCATTTTAATTATTGGTCATGATATGACGTTGAGATTAACTGTAAGATGAAAAGCAACATTCTAAATCTTTTTCTTTTACCTTCATCTGTGAGCTGAGGACTAACTATAACAAAAAATAAACTCTAGACCTTTTTAGTAAGTGGGAAATTTAAAATATAGCAGAAATGATGTAGCCAAAAAGCAACAAATTCAACCATTTTAATTATTGGTCATGATATGACGTTGAGATTAACTGTAAGATGAAATGCAACATTCTAAATCTTTTTTTTTTACCTTCATCTGTGAGCTGAGGACTAACTATAACAGAAAAATAAGAACTCTAGACCTTTTTAGTAAGTGGGAAATTTAAAATATAGCAGAAATGATGTATCCAAAAAGTAACAAATTCAACCATTTTAATTATTGGTCATGATATGACGTTGAGATTAACTGTAAGATGAAAAGCAACATTCTAAATCTTTTTTTTTACCTTCATCTGTGAGCTGAGGACTAACTATAACAGAAAAATAAGAACTCTAGACCTTTTTAGTAAGTGGGAAATTTAAAATATAGCAGAAATGATGTATCCAAAAAGTAACAAATTCAACCATTTTAATTATTGGTCATGATATGACGTTGAGATTAACTGTAAGATGAAAAGCAACATTCTAAATCTTTTTCTTTTACCTTCATCTGTGAGCTGAGGACTAACTATAACAGAAAAATAAGAACTCTAGACCTTTTTAGTAAGTGGGAAATTTAAAATATAGCAGAAATGATGTAGCCAAAAAGCAACAAATTCAACCATTTTAATTATTGGTCATGATATGACGTTGAGATTAACTGTAAGATGAAATGCAACATTCTAAATCTTTTCTTTTACCTTCATCTGTGAGCTGAGGACTAACTATAACAGAAAAATAAGAACTCTAGACCTTTTTAGTAAGTGGGAAATTTAAAATATAGCAGAAATGATGTAGCCAAAAAGCAACAAATTCAACCATTTTAATTATTGGTCATGATATGACGTTGAGATTAACTGTAAGATGAAATGCAACATTCTAAATCTTTTTCTTTTACCTTCATCTGTGAGCTGAGGACTAACTATAACAGAAAAATAAGAACTCTAGACCTTTTTAGTAAGTGGGAAATTTAAAATATAGCAGAAATGATGTAGCCAAAAAGCAACAAATTCAACCATTTTAATTATTGGTCATGATATGACGTTGAGATTAACTGTAAGATGAAATGCAACATTCTAAATCTTTTTCTTTTACCTTCATCTCTGTGAGCTGAGGACTAACTATAACAGAAAAATAAGAACTCTAGACCTTTTTAGTAAGTGGGAAATTTAAAATATAGCAGAAATGATGTAGCCAAAAAGCAACAAATTCAACCATTTTAATTATTGGTCATGATATGACGTTGAGATTAACTGTAAGATGAAAAGCAACATTCTAAATCTTTTTTTTACCTTTTACCTTCATCTGTGAGCTGAGGACTAACTATAACAGAAAAATAAGAACTCTAGACCTTTTTAGTAAGTGGGAAATTTAAAATATAGCAGAAATGATGTAGCCAAAAAGCAACAAATTCAACCATTTTAATTATTGGTCATGATATGACGTTGAGATTAACTGTAAGATGAAATGCAACATTCTAAATCTTTTCTTTTACCTTCATCTGTGAGCCGAGGACTAACTATAACAGAAAAATAAGAACTCTAGACCTTTTTAGTAAGTGGGAAATTTAAAATATAGCAGAAATGATGTAGCCAAAAAGCAACAAATTCAACCATTTTAATTATTGGTCATGATATGACGTTGAGATTAACTGTAAGATGAAATGCAACATTCTAAATCTTTTTCTTTTACCTTCATCTGTGAGCCGAGGACTAACTATAACAGAAAAATAAGAACTCTAGACCTTTTTAGTAAGTGGGAAATTTAAAATATAGCAGAAATGATGTATCCAAAAAGTAACAAATTCAACCATTTTAATTATTGGTCATGATATGACGTTGAGATTAACTGTAAGATGAAAAGCAACATTCTAAATCTTTTTTTTTTACCTTCATCTGTGAGCTGAGGACTAACTATAACAGAAAAATAAGAACTCTAGACCTTTTTAGTAAGTGGGAAATTTAAAATATAGCAGAAATGATGTATCCAAAAAGCAACAAATTCAACCATTTTAATTATTGGTCATGATATGACGTTGAGATTAACTGTAAGATGAAATGCAACATTCTAAATCTTTTTCTTTTACCTTCATCTGTGAGCTGAGGACTAACTATAACAGAAAAATAAGAACTCTAGACCTTTTTAGTAAGTGTGGAAATTTAAAATATAGCAGAAATGATGTAGCCAAAAAGCAACAAATTCAACCATTTTAATTATTGGTCATGATATGACGTTGAGATTAACTGTAAGATGAAATGCAACATTCTAAATCTTTTTCTTTTACCTTCATCTGTGAGCTGAGGACTAACTATAACAGAAAAATAAGAACTCTAGACCTTTTTAGTAAGTGGGAAATTTAAAATATAGCAGAAATGATGTAGCCAAAAAGCAACAAATTCAACCATTTTAATTATTGGTCATGATATGACGTTGAGATTAACTGTAAGATGAAAAGCAACATTCTAAATCTTTTTCTTTTACCTTCATCTGTGAGCTGAGGACTAACTATAACAGAAAAATAAGAACTCTAGACCTTTTTAGTAAGTGGGAAATTTAAAATATAGCAGAAATGATGTATCCAAAAAGCAACAAATTCAACCATTTTAATTATTGGTCATGATATATGACGTTGAGATTAACTGTAAGATGAAATGCAACATTCTAAATCTTTTTCTTTTACCTTCATCTGTGAGCTGAGGACTAACTATAACAGAAAAATAAGAACTCTAGACCTTTTTAGTAAGTGGGAAATTTAAAATATAGCAGAAATGATGTAGCCAAAAAGCAACAAATTCAACCATTTTAATTATTGGTCATGATATGACGTTGAGATTAACTGTAAGATGAAATGCAACATTCTAAATCTTTTTCTTTTACCTTCATCTGTGAGCTGAGGACTAACTATAACAGAAAAATAAGAACTCTAGACCTTTTTAGTAAGTGGGAAATTTAAAATATAGCAGAAATGATGTAGCCAAAAAGCAACAAATTCAACCATTTTAATTATTGGTCATGATATGACGTTGAGATTAACTGTAAGATGAAATGCAACATTCTAAATCTTTTTCTTTTACCTTCATCTGTGAGCTGAGGACTAACTATAACAGAAAAATAGAACTCTAGACCTTTTTAGTAAGTGGGAAATTTAAAATATAGCAGAAATGATGTAGCCAAAAAGCAACAAATTCAACCATTTTAATTATTGGTCATGATATGACGTTGAGATTAACTGTAAGATGAAATGCAACATTCTAAATCTTTTTCTTTTACCTTCATCTGTGAGCTGAGGACTAACTATAACAGAAAAATAAGAACTCTAGACCTTTTTAGTAAGTGGGAAATTTAAAATATAGCAGAAATGATGTAGCCAAAAAGCAACAAATTCAACCATTTTAATTATTGGTCATGATATGACGTTGAGATTAACTGTAAGATGAAATGCAACATTCTAAATCTTTTTCTTTTACCTTCATCTGTGAGCTGAGGACTAACTATAACAGAAAAATAAGAACTCTAGACCTTTTTAGTAAGTGGGAAATTTAAAATATAGCAGAAATGATGTAGCCAAAAAGCAACAAATTCAACCATTTTAATTATTGGTCATGATATGACGTTGAGATTAACTGTAAGATGAAAAGCAACATTCTAAATCTTTTTCTTTTACCTTCATCTGTGAGCTGAGGACTAACTATAACAGAAAAATAAGAACTCTAGACCTTTTTAGTAAGTGGGAAATTTAAAATATAGCAGAAATGATGTAGCCAAAAAGCAACAAATTCAACCATTTTAATTATTGGTCATGATATGACGTTGAGATTAACTGTAAGATGAAATGCAACATTCTAAATCTTTTTCTTTTACCTTCATCTGTGAGCTGAGGACTAACTATAACAGAAAAATAAGAACTCTAGACCTTTTTAGTAAGTGGGAAATTTAAAATATAGCAGAAATGATGTAGCCAAAAAGCAACAAATTCAACCATTTTAATTATTGGTCATGATATGACGTTGAGATTAACTGTAAGATGAAATGCAACATTCTAAATCTTTTTCTTTTTTACCTTCATCTGTGAGCTGAGGACTAACTATAACAGAAAAATAAGAACTCTAGACCTTTTTAGTAAGTGGGAAATTTAAAATATAGCAGAAATGATGTAGCCAAAAAGCAACAAATTCAACCATTTTAATTATTGGTCATGATATGACGTTGAGATTAACTGTAAGATGAAATGCAACATTCTAAATCTTTTTTTTTACCTTCATCTGTGAGCTGAGGACTAACTATAACAGAAAAATAAGAACTCTAGACCTTTTTAGTAAGTGGGAAATTTAAAATATAGCAGAAATGATGTAGCCAAAAAGCAACAAATTCAACCATTTTAATTATTGGTCATGATATGACGTTGAGATTAACTGTAAGATGAAATGCAACATTCTAAATCTTTTTTTACTTTTACCTTCATCTGTGAGCTGAGGACTAACTATAACAGAAAAATAAGAACTCTAGACCTTTTTAGTAAGTGGGAAATTTAAAATATAGCAGAAATGATGTAGCCAAAAAGCAACAAATTCAACCATTTTAATTATTGGTCATGATATGACGTTGAGATTAACTGTAAGATGAAATGCAACATTCTAAATCTTTTTCTTTTACCTTCATCTGTGAGCTGAGGACTAACTATAACAGAAAAATAAGAACTCTAGACCTTTTTAGTAAGTGGGAAATTTAAAATATAGCAGAAATGATGTAGCCAAAAAGCAACAAATTCAACCATTTTAATTATTGGTCATGATATGACGTTGAGATTAACTGTAAGATGAAATGCAACATTCTAAATCTTTTTTTTACCTTCATCTGTGAGCCGAGGACTAACTATAACAGAAAAATAAGAACTCTAGACCTTTTTAGTAAGTGGGAAATTTAAAATATAGCAGAAATGATGTAGCCAAAAAGCAACAAATTCAACCATTTTAATTATTGGTCATGATATGACGTTGAGATTAACTGTAAGATGAAATGCAACATTCTAAATCTTTTTCTTTTACCTTCATCTGTGAGCTGAGGACTAACTATAACAGAAAAATAAGAACTCTAGACCTTTTTAGTAAGTGGGAAATTTAAAATATAGCAGAAATGATGTATCCAAAAAGCAACAAATTCAACCATTTTAATTATTGGTCATGATATGACGTTGAGATTAACTGTAAGATGAAAAGCAACATTCTAAATCTTTTTTTTTACCTTCATCTGTGAGCTGAGGACTAACTATAACAGAAAAATAGAACTCTAGACCTTTTTAGTAAGTGGGAAATTTAAAATATAGCAGAAATGATGTAGCCAAAAAGCAACAAATTCAACCATTTTAATTATTGGTCATGATATGACGTTGAGATTAACTGTAAGATGAAAAGCAACATTCTAAATCTTTTTAACTTTTACCTTCATCTGTGAGCTGAGGGACTAACTATAACAGAAAAATAAGAACTCTAGACCTTTTTAGTAAGTGGGAAATTTAAAATATAGCAGAAATGATGTAGCCAAAAAGCAACAAATTCAACCATTTTAATTATTGGTCATGATATGACGTTGAGATTAACTGTAAGATGAAATGCAACATTCTAAATCTTTTTTTTTACCTTCATCTGTGAGCTGAGGACTAACTATAACAGAAAAATAAGAACTCTAGACCTTTTTAGTAAGTGGGAAATTTAAAATATAGCAGAAATGATGTAGCCAAAAAGCAACAAATTCAACCATTTTAATTATTGGTCATGATATGACGTTGAGATTAACTGTAAGATGAAATGCAACATTCTAAATCTTTTTTTTTTTACCTTCATCTGTGAGCTGAGGACTAACTATAACAGAAAAATAAGAACTCTAGACCTTTTTAGTAAGTGGGAAATTTAAAATATAGCAGAAATGATGTAGCCAAAAAGCAACAAATTCAACCATTTTAATTATTGGTCATGATATGACGTTGAGATTAACTGTAAGATGAAATGCAACATTCTAAATCTTTTTTTTACCTTCATCTGTGAGCTGAGGACTAACTATAACAGAAAAATAAGAACTCTAGACCTTTTTAGTAAGTGGGAAATTTAAAATATAGCAGAAATGATGTAGCCAAAAAGCAACAAATTCAACCATTTTAATTATTGGTCATGATATGACGTTGAGATTAACTGTAAGATGAAAAGCAACATTCTAAATCTTTTTTTTTACCTTCATCTGTGAGCTGAGGACTAACTATAACAGAAAAATAGAACTCTAGACCTTTTTAGTAAGTGGGAAATTTAAAATATAGCAGAAATGATGTAGCCAAAAAGCAACAAATTCAACCATTTTAATTATTGGTCATGATATGACGTTGAGATTAACTGTAAGATGAAATGCAACATTCTAAATCTTTTTCTTTTACCTTCATCTGTGAGCCGAGGACTAACTATAACAGAAAAATAAGAACTCTAGACCTTTTTAGTAAGTGGGAAATTTAAAATATAGCAGAAATGATGTAGCCAAAAAGCAACAAATTCAACCATTTTAATTATTGGTCATGATATGACGTTGAGATTAACTGTAAGATGAAATGCAACATTCTAAATCTTTTTCTTTTACCTTCATCTGTGAGCCGAGGACTAAACTATAACAGAAAAATAAGAACTCTAGACCTTTTTAGTAAGTGGGAAATTTAAAATATAGCAGAAATGATGTAGCCAAAAAGCAACAAATTCAACCATTTTAATTATTGGTCATGATATGACGTTGAGATTAACTGTAAGATGAAATGCAACATTCTAAATCTTTTTTTTTTACCTTCATCTGTGAGCTGAGGACTAACTATAACAGAAAAAATAAGAACTCTAGACCTTTTTAGTAAGTGGGAAATTTAAAATATAGCAGAAATGATGTAGCCAAAAAGCAACAAATTCAACCATTTTAATTATTGGTCATGATATGACGTTGAGATTAACTGTAAGATGAAATGCAACATTCTAAATCTTTTTTTTTACCTTCATCTGTGAGCTGAGGACTAACTATAACAGAAAAATAAGAACTCTAGACCTTTTTAGTAAGTGGGAAATTTAAAATATAGCAGAAATGATGTAGCCAAAAAGCAACAAATTCAACCATTTTAATTATTGGTCATGATATGACGTTGAGATTAACTGTAAGATGAAATGCAACATTCTAAATCTTTTTTTTTTACCTTCATCTGTGAGCTGAGGACTAACTATAACAGAAAAATAAGAACTCTAGACCTTTTTAGTAAGTGGGAAATTTAAAATATAGCAGAAATGATGTAGCCAAAAAGCAACAAATTCAACCATTTTAATTATTGGTCATGATATGACGTTGAGATTAACTGTAAGATGAAATGCAACATTCTAAATCTTTTTCTTTTACCTTCATCTGTGAGCCGAGGACTAACTATAACAGAAAAATAAGAACTCTAGACCTTTTTAGTAAGTGGGAAATTTAAAATATAGCAGAAATGATGTAGCCAAAAAGCAACAAATTCAACCATTTTAATTATTGGTCATGATATGACGTTGAGATTAACTGTAAGATGAAATGCAACATTCTAAATCTTTTTTTTTTACCTTCATCTGTGAGCCGAGGACTAACTATAACAGAAAAATAAGAACTCTAGACCTTTTTAGTAAGTGGGAAATTTAAAATATAGCAGAAATGATGTATCCAAAAAGCAACAAATTCAACCATTTTAATTATTGGTCATGATATGACGTTGAGATTAACTGTAAGATGAAAAGCAACATTCTAAATCTTTTTCTTTTACCTTCATCTGTGAGCTGAGGACTAACTATAACAGAAAAATAAGAACTCTAGACCTTTTTAGTAAGTGGGAAATTTAAAATATAGCAGAAATGATGTATCCAAAAAGTAACAAATTCAACCATTTTAATTATTGGTCATGATATGACGTTGAGATTAACTGTAAGATGAAATGCAACATTCTAAATCTTTTTCTTTTACCTTCATCTGTGAGCTGAGGACTAACTATAACAGAAAAATAAGAACTCTAGACCTTTTTAGTAAGTGGGAAATTTAAAATATAGCAGAAATGATGTAGCCAAAAAGCAACAAATTCAACCATTTTAATTATTGGTCATGATATGACGTTGAGATTAACTGTAAGATGAAATGCAACATTCTAAATCTTTTTCTTTTACCTTCATCTGTGAGCCGAGGACTAACTATAACAGAAAAATAAGAACTCTAGACCTTTTTAGTAAGTGGGAAATTTAAAATATAGCAGAAATGATGTAGCCAAAAAGCAACAAATTCAACCATTTTAATTATTGGTCATGATATGACGTTGAGATTAACTGTAAGATGAAATGCAACATTCTAAATCTTTTTTTTACCTTCATCTGTGAGCTGAGGACTAACTATAACAGAAAAATAAGAACTCTAGACCTTTTTAGTAAGTGGGAAATTTAAAATATAGCAGAAATGATGTAGCCAAAAAGCAACAAATTCAACCATTTTAATTATTGGTCATGATATGACGTTGAGATTAACTGTAAGATGAAATGCAACATTCTAAATCTTTTTCTTTTACCTTCATCTGTGAGCTGAGGACTAACTATAACAGAAAAATAAGAACTCTAGACCTTTTTAGTAAGTGGGAAATTTAAAATATAGCAGAAATGATGTAGCCAAAAAGCAACAAATTCAACCATTTTAATTATTGGTCATGATATGACGTTGAGATTAACTGTAAGATGAAATGCAACATTCTAAATCTTTTTCTTTTACCTTCATCTGTGAGCTGAGGACTAACTATAACAGAAAAATAAGAACTCTAGACCTTTTTAGTAAGTGGGAAATTTAAAATATAGCAGAAATGATGTAGCCAAAAAGTAACAAATTCAACCATTTTAATTATTGGTCATGATATGACGTTGAGATTAACTGTAAGATGAAAAGCAACATTCTAAATCTTTTTCTTTTACCTTCATCTGTGAGCTGAGGACTAACTATAACAGAAAAATAAGAACTCTAGACCTTTTTAGTAAGTGGGAAATTTAAAATATAGCAGAAATGATGTAGCCAAAAAGCAACAAATTCAACCATTTTAATTATTGGTCATGATATGACGTTGAGATTAACTGTAAGATGAAATGCACATTCTAAATCTTTTTCTTTTACCTTCATCTGTGAGCTGAGGACTAACTATAACAGAAAAATAAGAACTCTAGACCTTTTTAGTAAGTGGGAAATTTAAAATATAGCAGAAATGATGTAGCCAAAAAGCAACAAATTCAACCATTTTAATTATTGGTCATGATATGACGTTGAGATTAACTGTAAGATGAAAAGCAACATTCTAAATCTTTTTCTTTTACCTTCATCTGTGAGCTGAGGACTAACTATAACAGAAAAATAAGAACTCTAGACCTTTTTAGTAAGTGGGAAATTTAAAATATAGCAGAAATGATGTATCCAAAAAGTAACAAATTCAACCATTTTAATTATTGGTCATGATATGACGTTGAGATTAACTGTAAGATGAAAAGCAACATTCTAAATCTTTTTTTTTTTACCTTCATCTGTGAGCTGAGGACTAACTATAACAGAAAAATAAGAACTCTAGACCTTTTTAGTAAGTGGGAAATTTAAAGCAGAAATGATGTAGCCAAAAAGCAACAAATTCAACCATTTTAATTATTGGTCATGATATGACGTTGAGATTAACTGTAAGATGAAATGCAACATTCTAAATCTTTTTCTTTTACCTTCATCTGTGAGCTGAGGACTAACTATAACAGAAAAATAAGAACTCTAGACCTTTTTAGTAAGTGGGAAATTTAAAATATAGCAGAAATGAATGTATCCAAAAAGTAACAAATTCAACCATTTTAATTATTGGTCATGATATGACGTTGAGATTAACTGTAAGATGAAAAGCA
>JAXRKP010003325.1:0-17837 GCA_037039925.1 Doris montereyensis | reverse complement strand
TAACCAGGTCAGCATCTTTAAAATCAATTAAAATCATAATTTAAAATACTAGCTTAGGCACCCGTGATGCCTAGGTTAAGTGATAGTTTTCTTAATTAATTTATGGTTAAACTTCTCTTTATCCTTTTGGTTGATGAATATCATCACTGGATTCCCTTGTGTAATTTTGTGTCCTAACTTTAGCATAGACAGAAGTCTCTGTGACAAAAAACACCACCTTCATTTTGACAGAGTCAAAAGCCACAATCCACCATAAGTATTTACACTGCCATTCTTATTTGGGAATGCTCTTCTGTTTTATTAGTCGTTTGTTACTGTTTGGGTTTTGCTTGTTTTTTCGTTGGTTTGAGGACAAGACCCAATAGGTCTAACTCTCTTCATAGATCTGTTACACTCTTCTCTCACTGAAGACTACAGCAAGGGTTTTGAAACATTCTGTGCCTGTTAATAATCGATACATGTTCATGCAGGCGTGCTCTATGCAGGTGTGCTCTGAACCATAATTTGATCATATTTCCCTGTATCACCATTTTTAGGATATTGTTCATTTTTGTCCATCCCATGCCGGTTTTGTGTAAGTCATTTCCCTTTCAATATAAATTACTGAAATTTTGTGTATACTTTATCAGACCTACGTTTTCTGCCATATATTGTGCAAATAGATGCAATATTTTTGAGAAGTTATTGGGAAAATGGAGGGCTATGTTTTTTATTGTGCCACACGGTCTAAGGACAGGCACTGGAGAATACTATAAAACTTAATAGAAGTAAACAGTGACCTCTAGTAAAAGGAAAAAAAGAATGAAACACAGCGGAACCCGATGTGGCAGAGATTGGCCGTGACTGATCACCAAATCTTGCTAAATCTGACTTGTAGCAATTTCTAATCTGTCTGTAAAAGCAATGTACATGTGAATGTATGCAACTCATGTCAGTGAAGAAGAAATACAATTTATTGTTACTCCCCATGATAGGAATGCATTAACCGCGATAAACACAGAGACTTCCCACCTGTTTTGGTCGTTTTGTGCTTTAAACTCTTGATCACAGACACCACCCATCTATTCCCCCTCATTATTATATCCTATCATTGTAATCATTTGCCCTAACTGAATAGTCTGATGCAGACAATTTGAAACCGTTGATGTTTGACATATTGAGACAGAAAGCGAGAGCAATGAGATTAGTCTAAACAACATTCCATTGCCATCGTGGAATTTATACAGTTGTATGACGACATTATGACCATCTAGTCACTTTGCCACCGCGTGTATGGGCCTTTTTATTTCTTACGTTATATGTTTTTTAATCGATTTGCTTAAATTTATAGGCAACATTAAAATTAGATGAGAAAAGGATATTGCTAAATCTGAGTTAGCTTCCTTTGATCTTGATTAAGGAAGAAAACAACATGGGGATCTTTCCTTTATTTCCACCAAATCGGTGGCGTCCAATTAGCTGATCTATTTGGACAAACGCATTTATAGGGGTTAAAAATCAAAGGGGTCATTTCAATAATGTGCCCATGTCACAATTAAGTAATTTAGAGAAAATAACAAAACCATGGACTTTGGCACCGTTGGCTGTGGGAATTCCAAGTTTCCTAAACAGCTGTAAGCGTTATGTATTTTCATCATATCATTTTCACTTTTCAAGAAGCATGATTTCCTATTATTCCCTTGATTATCTCTGTCTCATTTTTTTTGACAAAAATGGACGAGGCACACTATTTAACTGACAATTGATTAAGCAGAAAACATGAGAATTAACTACCACCACACATACCAGGCACGTGGTTGTCTCTGCGTTCCCTCTCCTCTTCCTGAGTTTGATGGAGATATTTCGGACAGGTCCTCTCTGAATTCTCCTCATAAGATGTGTGACGAATCTGAGTATAAGAGCACAATTTAGTAATCTAGGGCACAAATGTGATGACTAAAAAGTCTGCATACAGAATATTAAAAATTAGATGTATAAAACTTGGATTAGCAGTATCAACAATACAGAAAATGACTTAATATAATTGACAAGAAGAATATGAAAGCATATTATTAATTAACTTTACATCTATCATTATTTATCCCAGCATTTTTATTTATGAAACAGACATGTTTAAGGGCTGACGACAGGGAATCTTATTTTCATCCATGTCGTTTTGGTAAATAGCTAAACCAGCGTGAGCTATCTATTTCTTTACACACACTGTGTATTAGCAATTTACTTTACCCAGATGATTCTTACGCCAGGGACTAATGGCTGGTTTGTGTTTATTGCACTGTGTTATGGATTAAAAATCCAGTGTAATCTTATAACTTATGTTTGATGAATTCTATATATTCTGATAAAGTGTTACTTATAAGCCAAGTAGCACTGTTGAGTTTAAAAGAGCTGCCCTAAAGCCATGATAAATAAAGAGCAAAATACGATTGGCAGCTGTGGTCAATTTGCGCAATAATAGCCCATACAATGCTTCCTCTACTATCGCGTCTAAATTGCAACACATTGTCTCTTTGTAACATCAACAACACACCACAAACCCCACGCTATATGTACAGAAGATACCATTTAGTGCGTAAAGGGGTAGTTAGGGACAATCTCTTCAATAAAAATCATTTCGTTCTATGTAACAGAAGGGTCCATTGTTCACACCTTGAAACATAACACCTATCTCCTCCAGTCCCTTGGCACATTTGAACTGCCCGTGTTCATCAATCAGTTAGTCTATCAGCCACTCGCCTCACTCACTCATTGAACTGCTGTTCTAGTTGGTGTCGTTACAGTCTTCAGTCCCACCGGTTGTCGCAATAATGCAACACAATCTCTGATTGGCCCACATTGAATGAAGCTCCTCCCACTACATCTTTATTTTACTTTTTTATCTTTATTTCCACAAAAACCCAAGCCACAATTTATATCTTACCACCTTCAAAATAAACTCTTTTTATTATGTCCCTTGGGTGGAACCTCGACTAGGAAAGTCCTCCCGTTTTCTCCTCTCAAATATGGGAATCAAAGCAATATTGTCTGTAACATAGTCAGACCAGAAATGAAATAAAAGCTTCACTTAGAACAATCAGATGATTAATTGACTTAGTCGTAATGAACGGTTACAATAGTGACGCCTTTGCTAACGTCACCCATCAGAAGCACACGGAAAGCTTAGAAATGGAAACACACATCAGTGACCTGGTCGAGGGAAAACGAATCAAGGTCAACGCTTCAGTCAGGGAATCTACACTAATGAGTTAAAAGATGGAAAAAACAAGATGAAAGATATGTGAACAAATGACAAGTCAAAAGTAGGACACACCAGCAGTCCCTGCCAACTATCTAGGCTTTAAACATTTATTTGTAGCCATTATACGACAAGTAACCCTTATGAGATACCTACCCAGCAATCTTGTTCCTCAATTTCTTGCTGGGAATGATTGCAATATCCTCGCAAACGCGTTTGTTGGTGTGAAAATCATTGGTAAGCCTTGTGTAATACTTTTTTCAATGATTACACGGGACGCCTTCTTGATGGTCTTGGTAATGCACTCCAGCCTAGGGAATAGAAAAGAATAGCATGTTTAGCTAGTCATATTAGCAAACAAACAAAAAAAGAAAGGTACAACAAAATTGATGAACACATTCTGCCTTTAAGGATTGTTATAGATGTTTCATATTTTTTTCTTTAAGCTTCAGCTCCGTAGATGTGCCCGACTATGGAAATCCTCTCATAGTTGACATTGCTATCCATGCTATGATCCACAATCATAACAAAGGGTTTCTTTTAAAAATATACGATACTAGATCTAGATCTATCCTCATATAGGCCTATTCATAATTTTCAAAATAAATCATAAGCCGAAAAATACAAGATACAGTTGGCAGCCATATGTGCCATGGAATGCCCTCACATTCCTAGAGGAATATCTTTAGTCTCTTTATTAATTTGTTCTTTTATCTTGTTTCAGCACCTAATCTGATCTTAATTCTTCATTGCCATTTCACAATTAAATACCTTTTCCTGAATTTGACAAAAGTGTTATGTCCCACTCATTTATGAAGAATTAAAATCTTACTCGATCCATCATGAGCACTATCCAATGCCCCGCCCCTGGCTGCCAGACCGAATGGCCCACATCCACACCAACTGAAGTATTGATCCGCCTCATCGACATCCACAGCGCCACAACCCACCAAGCTTCTGCCCCTGCCAGACCTACAGCAGCCAGGGCAGAGAGGTCCGGCGTCCCACGGTTTCCGCAGCTGGGACAAGTGAGACATGGGCCTATTTCGAACAGAGGTGGTCCGACTATAAACAAGCCACACACCTCGAGGATTATGACGCCGTCTTTCAACTCCTCGAGTGCTGTGACGAAGCGCTTCGAAAAGATTTAACAAGGACATTCGGCGCCCTTGCTGGCAGTGATGAACAGACTGTACTTGCTAACATTAAGACACTTGCTGTACGCCAGGAAAACGTGATGGTCGCCCGTGTCCAGCTCCAGCAAATACGCCAGACCGTGACGAGCCTGTCAGAGCCTTTGCTGCCCGTCTGAGAGGACAAGCTGGGGTGTGCAATTTCAAAATAAAATGCACAGCCGCCACTTGCGAAACAAAGGTAGATTACAGTGACATGATGATTCGAGATGCCCTCACGAGGCATCGAAGATGAAGAAATTCGACTAGATATCCTCGGCGAATCACAACAGGAAATGACTCTGGAGGACGCACTCCGGTATGTCGAGGCAAAGGAGAGCGGGAAACGTTCAGCCAGTCGCCTTGTCGCGAGCAGCCCATCGACCATAGTAGCAGCTACAAGTTCATACAGACGTCAAGAAAAGAGCCGTTTTCAACCCAAACCAAGTGACAGCCAAAACCACGCATCCCCATGCAACTACTGCGGCAAACCAGGTCATGGACAAAGCAAACAAGAGCGTATAAAGAAATGTCCAGCATACGACCGCAAGTGCACCAAATGCGGCATACCCCACCACTTTGCGAGCGTTTGCCGTCAGTCATCGCGGAATCTACCAAACACTGCACAGAACGCCCTCGATGATTCCTCTGCCATTTTCAATAGTCTATGTGAGGTGACTGATGACGATCCAAGATCAAACACGAACTCTGTCTCCTTGATCATCATATCTACAACGAATTTTGTAGGGCATGGGAGAAACGTGCCTCCGATCCTCAACCATTTGTCGATGTCACTGTCCAGGCGGTACCCTCAGATGCCCAGTCACCTGGCCTCACTCCAACTGTTTCTAAACCCACCTCCGCAATCCCTTACTCTGCGATGGCTGACACTGGATGTCAGTCTTGCCTAGCTGGCTTGAAGCTCCTGCACAGATAGGACTCAAACGACGCGACCTCCTACCAGTCACCATGAGGATGACTGCTGCAAACAGTGGCGCCATTGACATCGTTGGTGCTCTCCCACTCCGCATCTCTGGGACATCCCCCACCGACACCATGCTTGAAACCTATCAGATGGTGTATTTTACCTCCGCCACGGACAGGATGTTCCTATCCAAGCAGGCATGTATTGCCCTGGGCATGATATCCCCCAGCTTCCCCACGATCGGTGAGGCGAGTACCCTCCATAACACCGAGAGCGAAACAACTTTTAACGCACTAATCACTGACCAGGCCTGCGAATGCCCACGACGCCAACCACCACCACCACGTCCTACAACCCTCCCTGTCCCAGCCACAGAGGAGAACGTGGAATATTTACAAAAATGGCTGCTCGACCACTATCGATCCAGCTCTTTCAACGTATGCGAACATCAACCTCTTCCAAAGATGTCCGGACCTCCCATCCGTCTCATGATAGACCCTGATGCCCATCCTGTCGCCCACCATACCCCCATACCAATTCCAGTGCACTGGCAAGAGGAAGTCAAAGCTGGCCTAGACCAAGACGTGCGGCTTGGTGTTATTGAACCAGTTCCTATTGGCACTCCGGTCACCTGGTGTCATAGGATGGTGGTCTGCCCCAAGAAATCGGGAAAGCCACGACGAACAGTTGACCTCCAACCGCTCAATCGTCATGCCACCCGTGAAACTCACCATACCCAGTCTCCCTTCCACCAAGCCCGAAAGGTACCACCCCACACTCGCAAGACCGTCTTCGATGCTTGGAATGGATATCATAGCGTTGCTCTTGATGAACGAGACCGCCACTTGACAACATTCATCACTCCATGGGGCCGATACCGTTACCTCGTTGCCCCACAAGGATACATTTCCTCAGGGGATGGATATAGCCCGAGATCAGAAAACAAAGTGCATTGATGACACACTCATGTGGTCTGACACCATCGAAGATGCTTTCTTTCAGACTGTTCAATGGCTTGATATCTGTGCTAATAATGGCATCGTACTAAACCCATCCAAATTCAAATTCGCCAGAACCACAGTTGAATTTGCTGGTTTCGAAATAACCCCAAACACCGTACGTCCCTGTGCACGTTACCTTGAGGCCATCCGAAACTTCCCCACCCCTCGAAGTATCACTGATGTCAGGAGTTGGTTCTGGCCTCATCAACCAGGTCTCTTACGCCTTCGCCTCAGCTGACCGAATGTTGCCATTCCGTGAAACCCTAAAGGCTGGAACTCGCTTGAATGGACAGACAAGTTAAACAGCCTTTTGAAGAGTCTAAGGCTCTGATCATCAATGAGATCCACCACGGGTCGAGATCTTTGACAAAACCAAGCTCACATGCCTTGCCACAGATTGGAGCAAGAACGGTATCGGCTTTTGGTTATTTCAAAAGCATTGCTCCTGCCCTTTGTCCAAACCATTCTGCTGTAAAACGGGCTGGAGAATCACATTGGTGGGGAGTAGATTCACCAGCGGAGCAGAATCCCGCTATGCCCCCATTGAGGGTGAAGCACTCGCCGTTGTCGATGCACTTGACAAAGCTCGCCACTTCACTCTGGGTTGCTCTGACCTCATTGTGGCAGTTGACCACAAGCCCTTATTAAAGACATTTGGTGACCGCTGTCTTGATGACCTCCCTAATCCCCGCCTGCGCAACCTGAAGGAAAAGGCCCCACGGTATCGCTTCCGAGTTGTACACATCCCTGGCATACGTCACGCTGCGGCTGATGCTGTGTCCCGCAGCCCTGTGAGTGACCCAACCATCCTTACACTTCCTGATGACGTGGCCACCTTACTACCGTCTGCCGACTCTCCCATCAGGCCTAACCTGCCACACACGTTCCTCCAAGCCATCCGCACCGAGTACCAGGACGACCCGACGCAAATCTGCTCCCAGACTGACTCAAAACCCACTGAGCTGGTCAAGTCAGTGACGGGGACGATATCAGACTTGCCACATCCAGTGACCCCACCATGATTGCCCTGAGCAAAATCATCGAAGACGGCTTTCCGAGATGATAGAGCCGCCCTGGTCCCGAAATCCGTCCATACCATCAGTTTAGGCAAAACCTTTAACACGTTTGATGGGGTGATCCTTTACTATGACCGCGTCGTCGTTCCCCCATCGCTTCGATCAAGTACTTCGGTCCCTACACTCAGCCCATCAGGGCATATCTCAAATGCTCTCACGTGCGGAAGTCTCTTTCTTCTGGCCTGGCATGACCCCGGCCATCACTGAAACACGGGCCCACTGCTCATCATGCAACCGCATGGCGCCTTCTCAACCACATGCACCACCAACCCCTCCAACGAGTCCAGTATACCCCTTCCAGTGCATTGTTGCTGATTATTTTCACTACCGTGGTCACAACTACCTAGTGGTGGTGGACAGGTATAGTAGCTGGCCCATAGTGGAGGAAGCGTCCAATGGTGCTGGCCTCATAGCTGCTCTGCGACGCATATTTGTAACTATGGCATTAGTGATGAACTTACGTCTGATGGAGGACCAGAGTTTACTTCCCTGGCCACTACTACATTCCTCCGCAACTGGGGCGCACACACAGACTTTCATCAGTTGCCTTCCCTCACAGCAACTGCCGTGCAGAGGTCGGGGTGAAAACACAAAACGTCTAATCACAGACAACACCGGCGCACAGGGTTCCCTGGACACAGACAGGTTTCAGCGCGCTATATTACAATACCGAAATACACCCGACCGCGACACCCACCTCTCCTGCAATGTGTTTGGCCACCCAATTGACTTCATCCCTATCCACCCGGGGAAAGTACCAACCTCATACCACGTGGCGAGAGACCCTTGTATCCCGAGAGGAGCACTGCGCAACAGGCATATGCGAGCCGCCGAGCGGTTGTCAGAGCACACGCGTCACCTCACTCCACTGGTTGTTGGTGACCCAGTTCGTATCCAAAATCAAACGGGCCAAACCCTACCAAATGGGACAAAACAGGCCTTGTTATTGAGGTGCGCCAATTTGACCAATATGTCATACGTGTGGATTCTGGTCGCGCCACCTTACGCAACAGGAAATTCTTAAGAAAGTATGAGCCAGTCGTTGCCGTACACCACTGATGATGGCACCTGACCCATACACTCCCCCCTCCCGGTGACCAGATGCGAATCCAAATCTTCACCTTCACCTTCTAAGGCCACAGGGCCTGAACCACATAAAAGACCTCATCCACCCCCATCTACAACCATCTCCATGTGCCACCCCAGAAGAGCCACCACTCCTGCATCGTCAAACATCGACCACACCATCCACACCTTTGCTGATGCCACAGATATCACCATCAGTCAAAACCACCACCTGTCCCTCGGAGCCCTCCGCGTGTTATTACACCACAATGCCCCTGGCCTTAAAGAACAACCCATGAACACTTCCATGGAGACATTACCAACCTCCAGGTCCACGGCGATCAACAAGGAACACTAAACTTTAATTGACTAAACCATTAGTGTATTAACCATATTTCATTTCAATTCCTTTACATATATAATGTTTTATTATAGTTCAATTATTGTTTCTCTTTCGAGGTTACATTCCAGTGGAAACCAATCCATTCCAGTCTTTTACGCTTCCACTTCGCTCCAAAGACTTGGGAGGGCTTTAGAGAATATCTTTAGTCTCTTTATTAATTTGTTCTTTTATCTTGTTTCAGCACCTAATCTGATCTTAATTCTTCATTGTCATTTCCACAATTAAATACCTTTCCTGAATTTGACAAACAGTGTTATGTCCCACTCATTTACCCCTTAAAACACTAACACAGTCACTGTAACATCAGTGTAGCTACATTTAACAGCAAATCAAAACAATCACCTACTTCAACTTTTTAAAAGTACGATTACAACATATTTTTTATTAGTCATTGTTGTATGGAACAAACAGCATTAATTTGAAATGAGAGCTTTTATTACAATAAAGAGAACGTTAACAGGCACATCAAACAAAACTGACCAGTCATGCTGATGTTATAGCTGTGTTTACATTACCAGGTAACATCCGTGCGGCTACTTTTAAAGTAGAGATGGTCATGTAAATAAAGGAATTTAGATCTGTTTGCTCCCATTTCAATACAAATAAATGCTTCTTCCATACCATAACTAACAAAATTTGTTGTGATTGTACTTTTGTCTTAACCTCCAAAGAAAAGCGCCGGCCCCTTATTTAAGGCGTGTTACGTTGGCCCGGGAACCGCGCAGGCCCTATATGTAGGGCCAGACACCTGGGCTTCTTGAATGGAAATTTCCACTTTCCTTAAATGGTTTATGACGTAGTTTGACCTTTGAGTTGATACTTAAAACAACAGCCAATGAGAACAATTTATTTAAGCTTGTGGCTTACCCGGTAGCCTCGCTATCATTCGTCAAAGTGACACTTTCCCATTTAACACACTTCTTGCAAGCCTAAATTGATTGCACGGCTATCGCTGCTATTGTTTCTTAGTCTTTTGGTTAAGTTTCTCTTATTGCAATAACATCTCAAAATGAATTCTTTATTCTTTCAACTTATAGAAAATGCATGTTTTATATCATCTGTGAATGCGAAATTACTGTTCAAACTAAGTCTAAATTCTAGCTTCACCCGTTTTTTCATGCAAATGGCTGGGGCAACCCTCACCGAAAGGTCACTTCTGGTAACACTGTGAGCTCTACTTGGGTTAGGTGGATGGTTGTTTTGCTGTTAAATGTAGATCTAGATCGTGATCTAGGCTTCGCTAAGTTGGGAAGTTAAATGGCCATGTTGATGTTATAAGCTAAGGAAACCCCAGGACATTCCGCCTAAAACAAAGTTCGACCAATCAAAATGCACTTAATACAAATGGGTCATGTTTATTACAAGATTAAGATCGACTATTTTTAAATATCTTCTAACGCATCGGATGAATTATTCAGGTTCGTTACAGTACACCCTTACAGAAACATACCACAATGAAAGATTGATTGAAGAGCTAAAAGCCTTAGCAAGGAGACAGAAATAAATCTAAAGATCTAGATTTAGAAATGTTGACAAATCTAGCTCTAAAGCAATTCTAGCTCTAGAGTTAGATCTAGATCTAGCTCGAGCTGATCTCACTAGATTGGAAGCTGTAAATTAGTTGTGAAAAAGTGAAAGTGGACCATTGGTAGGTGATATCATTATTATCAATAGCATGAAGGCGGTTTTGACGTTCATGACCTTGTTTATCAATCACATACGATACCGTAAAGAATAATGCAATTAATATACAAAGGGTTTAGCTCAATGTCGTGTGTTTTTTTTCTTCAAAGCCATGATATTGGCGTTCCCGGTAGGCCTAGTCAGTTGTGCTGAGAACAGGCCAACATTGTATTTTTGCCACATTCATATGCCAAGAAGTAAACCATAAACAATTATACAGTTAGCTATTTAAATCCCATAGCATGTATTACATGAAGCATAAATCTTTGAAAGACATATCTGTGAGGTTAACAGTACCATAAATTACACGATTTCTCAGACGAAGATGGATATTTTAATCGAGATAAATATTCCCTAACACCTACCATTTTGGGAGCGGGAAACGAAAGACCTTATAATGCTAATGTAAACTGCTACGAGGGAGACGAGGAAAAAGCCTGTCCTTCGTCAATTTAACCTTTCAAATCGTAAAGGGAAATCACTTTATGCCGTTGTCTTGGTTCATGCAAACTGATAATAATAATGAATAATAAGGGCATTTCAAAGCGCCTCCCATTCTTAGCTCAAGACGCTGTACAATGCTGTTTAATAAAATAAAGGTAGGATGGGGGTTATATCCAAAACTTTAGAACATTGACAGTGTTATACATGAATATCAAAATTGCATAACTACATGAAATATGGGTTAGATGTACATTTTCTTTTCTTAACACCATGGGATATAACATATAATATGCATACAAAAATATCATCTAAGCAAACAAAGAGATTGATTCAAAACCAATGAAATTACATAGCTAAGGCGTGTTAAGTGTGTACTGATCGCTAGATGTTTGTTTTTAACGTAGTTTTAAGGAATTTAGAAAGGCTGCATTTTTTAATTTCATCGTAAGCTTTTCTAAATTTATGGAGCTTGAAAAAGAAATGATCTTTCACTAAAAACTCTTGAGATTAACTCTCGGTATAGTCAATAATTTCTTCTGACTAGACCTTAATTGTCTTTTGGGATTGCATACCTGAAGCATACCAATTAAATATGGTGGGTATGATAAGGGATCATAAAGATATTGATAGCTTAATGGTGCAACCTTATATGCAAGTCTAAATTTCAATGGAAGCCAATGAAGTTTCAAAGATTGGGATAATGGAAATTTTGGAAATTAGTCTAGCTGCGTTATTTGGATTATGCTGCACTTTAATTAGACAGTTAGATGGAATTCCAGTAGAAAGGGAATTGCAGTAATCTAATCGAGAAGGACAAAGGTGCAGATTAATTTATTGGTGGCTTCTGATGTTAGAAATGGTCTTAAATATGAAATTCTATGTTCTAAATAGCAGATTTTCATCCTGGGGAAAAACATGTTTGTTCATTGTAAGATTGGAATGTTAAGTTACACCTAAACTTTTCACATGGTCTTTAATCTCAATTTTTTGATCACAGGTCTCAACTGTAGTTAAATTTGACGTTTTAATTTTAGATTTAGATACAATCATGATGACTTCTGTTTTTTTCCCATTTAGTTTTAATTTGTTTGACAACATCCGTTTTGAAATTTTAGAAATGCATACTTTTAATGTCATAATGCATGTATCGACATGTTGAGATTCAAAAGGCCTGTAAAGTTGCGTATCATCTGCATGGCAATGAAAACAAAATCCACACTTTTCAATGACATCAACTGGAGATTGAGAATATTATGTAATTAAAGTTGGCCCTAATACTGATCTTTGAGGCACACCAAACTTGAGAATTACTGGATTAGATTTCTGATTAAGGATAATTACTTGCTGCTTTCTGTTACTGAGGTAAGATTGCAACCACTGAAGAATAAGTTTCCTGAAGGCCAAATGATTTTCTAGATGTTTTAACAAGATTTCATGATCGATTGTGTCAAAGCAGCTGCAAGATCTAACAGAGCTAAAAGAGAAATGTTACCGTGATCAGCTGCATAATGTAAATCAGGTGTTATGCTCAAAAGGCTCATTTTGGTACTATGTTATTTTAAAAAAGTTGATTGAATTTTCCTTTCGATCGTTATCTGTAAGATGTTTGTCGATTGGTTTAAGAACCATCATTTCTAGGATCTTGTAGAGAGAAAAGGTTAGTTTGAAACAAGTTCAAATTCTTAGAACCATTTACATCGACATTATTCTTCGTCAATAAGGGTCTAAGATAACCTTTTTAAAAGCCGAACTAACCTTCTGTGGGGATTCGTTTATGAAAGAGGTTACGTTTGGTATTAAGATGTGGAGAATTCAGTAAAATGATCTTCTGGCAATGAATCTAGCTCAGAGAATATTTTAGAAGATTAAAGAATGGTTTTCTTAATTTCTGCCTCTGAAACTGATTTAATTTTATGAAAGTGTCACCTGTGTACTGAGAGAATAACGGTTTGGAACAGGAAATCTCTAATTTTTCCCTTATGGTGACGACTTTAGAGACACAAGTATTTATCAAAAATTAGGGACAATTCATTTCACTCAATATTATTGGACAAATTTTGTTCTTTACTTTTACCTAATCTAATAGATCATTACACATTTTTTTAAAGTTCTATAGTCGATTGACTACCTGAGATTTTGTCATTTAAATAACTTACTTTTTCTTTACTTAGAATGTTTACATTAGTTTCTTTTTCCCCTTTTTCAAATAACTTATCACCGGAGAAGACATGTTTTATGTTTTCATTTCCTTACTACTTTGTGACTGTCTTGCTTGGCCAGCCTTCCTGACGCGATGGTTAATCCATAGAGCACTCTGTCTATTTGTGGGTTAATCCATAGAGCGCTCTGTCTATTTGTGGGTTAATCCATAGAGCACTCTGTCTATTTGTGGGTTAATCCATAGAGCGCTCTGTCTATTTGTTGGTTAGTCCATAGAGCGCTCTGTCTATTTGTTGGTTAGTCCATAGAGCGCTCTGATAATTTGTTGGTTAGTCCATAGAGCGCTCTGTCTATTTGTTGGTTAGTCCATAGAGCACTCTGTCTATTTGTTGGTTAGTCCATAGAGCACTCTGTCTATTTGTTGGTTAATCCATAGAGCGCTCTGTCTATTTGTTGGTTAATCCATAGAGCACTTTGTCTATTTGTTGGTTAATCCATACAGCGCTCTGTCTATTTGTTGGTTAGTCCATAGAGCGCTCTGTCTATTTGTTGGTTAGTCCATAGAGCGCTCTGTCTATTTGTGGGTTAATCCATAGAGCGCTCTGTCTATTTGTTGGTTAAGCGGCCCACACACGCTCAAACTTTTTTCATCAATAGTATTGACGTCAAACTTTTTGGACAGTTTGACGGTTGCCCCACACGCTCAATATTATTGTGCAATATTCAGTTCGTGAACGGTACGGACGGAGCAACAGCGCTAGCTCTTGCTTCAGTGTGTCGCAAGTGAAGAAGAAGCACAAAAAAAAAACGAACTAAGTGGACCAAGCAGTGGTTTCTTCAACGCGCTAAATTTGGACACAGCGAACTATTGAAAGAACTGAGGAACAATGAACCAGATGATTCTAAAACTTTTTAAGAATGGATGGACTTTGTTTTGATGAATTGCTGGAATGGTGGGACCTCACATCATAAAACAAGATACAGTTATGCGCAAGGCCATACATCCTGCAGACAGACTGTCATTAACCCTCCGATTTTTGGCGACTGGGGATACATTTAAAGACCTCAAATTCATGACTGCTATTTCTCCTCACGCCATTGAAGAGATTGTGATGGAGACGTGCAATGCTCTTATTGAGTGTTTGCAGCCATACATTAAGGTAAGAGAACAATTTTAATGAATCTTTATTCCGTCATAAGTCATGAACATTGGCATAGATAGTGACATATTAAGCAATGCCATAATCTGTCCATATTATAGGAACAAATGTGTATATGTATTTTGCCATGTGAAACAATATACGCTTTTAGAAGTAATGGATAAATAATAATGGAATCTGTCCTGATTTCCATACATGGAGCTTTAATTATGGGATTAATTTTACTTTAGTTAACAAAGTCTTGAACATAATGGATGGTTCATAATAGAATCTCAAGATTTCCATACATATACCTTTAATTATGGATACATTTTATCTTAACTAAACAAGATCTCGTATACTCTCTCACTTTGACATGCAAATGTATATGAAATGAATACTTCCAATGTTTGTGAAGATTATCCGACACATTGATCTATTCGTTGGGATCAAACGTGGAAAAAGTACTGTACCAAAGAACTAAAATTTGTGGAGTGTCACAGAAGGAAGTTTCAGCCGTGGTCGGCCGTTGTGGTGTGATGTGTGATGCAGTATACGTATAGTTACTCTGAGGACCCTCATATTGCTTCCATATCCATAGGAACTAGGGGCATGCTCACTAGTACTGCTATGAGGACCCCTGATATCGCTTCCGTATCCATAGCTAGGTGCATTGGCACTGACATTGCTCATTGGTGTGCTACATCGGCTGCCTGGTGAGGTGACATTTATCTGCACAGCATTACGGTGCAAATTTCCCAAACGACCTTCAAAAATGACGTCGTTGATGGCCTTTTTTTTGAAAAGTTGTTGTTGCGAATCCATTTTAGAAATTTCGATTAGCCCATGTTTTGCAAAGTTTAGGATTCATTTTCAGGTTCCTTTAGGCGATCGCAGGCTTCACGATTCACAAGTTTTCTCGATTTCCGTTGACGTTTCACAAGAACTGAATTAGGCCTTGTACTGATTCACTGTACCTGTCGTGATTGCCTCATCATCCTTTTGACTCTGACTATCCTCTAGACTTTGACTTTCCTCCTGGTCATCATGGGTCTGAAACGATATAACATATATTGTGTTCTTTAGTTTTCATTATCAAGTAATTGAGGCATGGAACCTCGAAACTTTAAATATCTACTTAAATGTATTCTTAATGTAAACTCAACACAATAAGGTCTGATTCTATCTCATTGATTCTCCAACTGAGTCCACCCCTGCTTGGCACTGAGAGGATGGTGAGAGGTTCAAAGTTCCACGCCCTTATTGCTTCACACAATTTTGAATGAAAAATACATTGTGCACATTTTTCTTTATTTCAGTTGCCAACAACTCCTGAAGAATGGAAGCTAGTGAGCGATGATTTCAGCAACCTCTGAATTTTCCACATTGCCTCGGGGCGATCGACGGCAAGCATGTCGCAATCAGAAAATCTCCGGACTGCGGATCCTTTTATTTCAACTACAAGAAGCATTGCAGTATTGTGTTACTAGCAGTGGCCAATGCGAGATATGAATTTATCATGGTGGATGCTGGAATGAATGGACGCGTTTCCGACGGAGGTATGATGAGTCATTCCACCTTTGGAAATATTATGTTTCAGGATAACAACCTCAACATACCAGTCGCAGAGCCACTGCACGAAGAAGATATTGATGTTATTACTATTGATGTGCCATACTATTTCGTGGCTGATGATGCATTTGCAATGACTGAAAACCTCCTCAAGCCACATGGTTTTGGAAACGATCCAATGGATCGGGAAAACGGATTTTCAACTATCGTTTGAGTCGGGCACGGCGAGTTGTCGAGAATGTATTTGGAATACTGGTCTCTCGGTTTGGTGTTTTTCAAAGGCCAATGATGATGTCGCCAGAGAAAGCCACCATTGTCGCATTAACGTGTTGCTATCTACATAATCTTTTAAGGCACAAATCAAGCAGATACCTAGCCTCATGGAAGTGTGGATTGGGAGGATGCAAACTATGACGTTCACGATGGTGAATGGCGTGTCACACAAAGAGATGGGGCAGGTCTACGTCCCAAGTTCAGGAACAAATATGACAGGAGGAGCAAAGTTTGTCCGCCAAACACTTCAACGTTATTTTTGCAACCGCGGATCGGTTCCTTTGGCAGCTGAAACGTGTTTCAAGACAATAGGCGGAATACTGTACTGTGGCTGGTTGTCACAAAACACGTCAGTGCAGCTTGGTTTAAAGGAAGAGAGGAGAGAGAGAGAGAGAGAGAGAGAGAGAGAGAGAGAGAGAGAGAGAGAGAGAGAGAGAGAGAGAGGGAGTGGAGGGAGGGAGGGTGAGGAAGGGAGGGAGGGAGGGAGGGAGGAGAGAGGGGAGGAGAGGGAGAGAGGGAGAGAGAGGGAGACATTTTTGCAGCAGAGAGAGAGAGAGGAGAGAGAGAGAGAGAGCGAGAGAGAGAGAGAGAGAGAGAGAGAGAGAGAGAGAGAGAGAGAGAGAGAGAGAGAGAGAGAGAGGATGAGCTGGCTAAAGGGTGAGGCATGATCAGACATGCACACAAGGAACAGTATTGTGAAATATACCGGCCCTATTTTTAACAAAGACAGAGATAGAAGCTACAAGACTTTGCTAGATGCACGTATAATGAATCCTAAATAAATTCTTCTTGGTTTGCACTGTCCTGTGATCCATTGGTCCATAGGCAAGGAGTGATTGGGGCGGGGTCTTCTGTTTAAGAGATTAACAAACCAACTTAGGAATGGTGTTATTTTTTACATGACTTTGTGGTAAAATACGTGATTTCAAACCAGCAGTAGTCTACTCATATGCTGCAAACGGTATACAGCTTAGCCCAGATGCGTGACATTGATTACCAATAGGAATAGATTATCCCTTGTTTATTACCTTACCAACAGATTTTTGTTTTTATGACTGAAAATAAAGTGTCTAATAACTTAGGTCACTAACCTCTTGTGTTTGGTCATGTTCAGACATGTGTATTGTGTTTGTTGATGGAGCCGGTGTCTCTTGGTCAACCAAGAACAACAGGGCATCAAAGCACCATTGTAATGATTCTGATACTTCTTCTGCCCCGGCTCCAGACTTTTGGGAGTCATTGATTTTCTTCAGTTCCTTTCGAAAGTTGGTCCTTATTGCGTTAAGCTTCTTCTTCAGCTCGTCTTTCGTGCCTTCTTGTAGTATTCACGGTATTTGATCAGAAGAGTCTCATATGCACTGTCTTTCTTCTGCCTGTCATTGTACTCCTTACTTTTAATTTTCAAAGCGCATGAAACTCCTATAGACATCTATGAACTCAAGAAGAAATTTATTTTCTTCTTTGACGGCGCCATGATAGATCTCTTCTCTTCTGAAAATCAAAAAGTGAATTTGACGCAGAACATTGATGAGTGCCCGCACACGCTCAACAGTTTGACGGTTTGCGCAAAAAATATCAACTGAAACAGATCCATCAATATATTGGCGTCAATACTTTGAGGCCATCGATACTGCCCCTACACGATCAAAAAGCGTCAAAATGTTTGACGTCAATACTATTGATGAAAAA
>JAXRKP010003324.1:0-17842 GCA_037039925.1 Doris montereyensis | reverse complement strand
ACATAGTCTCCTGAGGATAAAAGGAGGTCCCATGCACAGATCACAATACTGCACACGTTAAAGATCCTTTCATCACTGGGCAAAATTTAAAAAAGAATCAAAAAACAAACCGATATCAATTAGCTTTTGTATGTCTCTGTTCGTCTGTCCGTCTGTTTGTCTGTGCGTCTGTATGTTTGTTTGTCTATCTGTCTCAACAAATCAGGAAAATGTAATTAACCTAGTTATAGGCATATTTATTATACCACTTTGTTTTATTTGTTTGCTTGCTTGTTTGTTTGTTTTTTGCTTTGCATTTGACTTTTGACTTGTTGTGGGATTGTTTCCTTTTTGTCGTTGCTGCTTTAAGAAGATATGTATCTTGGAGAATAAAATTGCAATCCAAACATGTTCATTTCTTTCTTTCTTTATCAAGTTCCCATTCTACCTTTCGGTGTATGGGTTCAGATGCCCGAGATGATCTTTCTCCAGGATGCCCTATCCTGGCATTTTCTGTTTCCTTCCAAAAATAAATTTCTATGCTTCAATGCCCATTTATATCTTCTTCCCACTTTCTCGTAGGTCTGCTTTTTCTTTACCTTGGGTTTTAGCACTGTATGCTGATTTAGCTCTTCTTTGTCATTCATTCTGTTTACATGCCCAAACCATCTCAATTGATTTATTTCTATCTTAGTTTTTATGCCATCTGCTTTGGTTTGATCTCTATGGTTGTGTTTCTGATTTTGTCTCTTTTAGTTTTCCTACTAGTCTTCTTTGGATATTTCATTGCAGCTGCCTGTACTCTTCTTGTATTGTCTGCTGTCTAAGGTCCAGGTTTCACTGCCATAGAGGAGAGTAGACAATAAACTGTGTTGTATACTGCCATTTTGGTTTTTAGATATATTGCACTTGCCTTTTGATTCTCTGGCTGGATTTCTTGTCTTAGTTTTCCTTCTGAGTTAATCATTACCCCTAGGTAATTGTAGCTTTGAACTTATTCTAAATTCTCTCCTGCCCAATTTAAGATTTTGTGTTTTAGCTACCCTAAAGCCAGCATTGTTTTGGTTTTCTTATTTACTCTCATTCCTCTTTTATTCAGTTCATTGTTCATAATGCTGATATCTTGACTGAAGGTCACTTTCTGATTTTCCAAACAGAACTAAATCACTTGGTAAATGAAAGCATTGATACATTTACTGGTTTGAGCTCCACACCTACATTCATTTTCTTCCTTTTTGAGGATGCCTTGCACTGAATCCATAAATGTGATAAACAAAAGAGGACTTAGGATACAACCCTGTCTTACCACTATAGCTACATCAAATTCTGGAGATATGTTTTAAGCTACTCACTGCACATGTTGGTTTATTGTAAAACTTTTGATGGCTTTTATTAAATTTTGCTCTACATTGTGTTCTTTTAAGGAATGCAATAGTTTGTCCTCTTCACAGTGTCAAACGCCTTTTCTAGATCTATAAAACACACGTGCAAGTTAATGTTTTCCAAGGAATGTTTCTATTATTTGTTCGAATGTAAAATATGTGGTCTTGTACACTTCTTCCTGGTCTAAATCCACTTCTGGTGCTCTTCAATCTGATCCTCTACTCTTTTCCTTAGGCTCATTTTCAGAATCCTGGCATACACTTTTCCTGGTACGCTATGATAGAGAATTTAAGATTGAGAGGCGAACGTCAGATAGATCTACACATTCTTGGTGTATAGATAATTAGTTTTTTTTTAAATATAACAGCGTTAACCAAGGAACTCCAGTCAGTTCAGTTCATGATGCTCAGTAGCGTCTGTGGTTACAATTTCTCTGATGGTAATGCTTCCTTGTACACCATCAGTAACCGGCTCACCTTTTAGCAAAGACTATAATAAACTACCGATGGTTGCACTAGCTCCTTTTGGCTTTGATCTCAACCGAATTGCAATTTTTTTTGAATATCTGGATGTGATCATTCAAATTATATGACGTAGGGTTAATTTTTTGTGTGGGTTGCTTCTTGTGTATGTGGGTAGCTTTTATTTTTAATTTGGATTATTCGGGCAAAGGCGGGTTTTGAGGCTAAGTGCCAAGGGGCGGAAGGGACCTCCAAGTTCGCTGTGCCTCGAAGTCCGTGTGAATTCTCGAAATGTCATTTTTCAAACTTTAAACCCCGATATTTCTCATTCCATTTACACTTACAGATGTGGATACCCTTGCTTCTAGATTCTAAATATAAAAAGATAGTCTAGATTATAGATCAAAATCCGTATGATCGAGAGGTTAGATTTAGACCTATATAATCTTTAAATCAGAATGTAAATATCTCATTTAGAGTGACGTAGCATCAAAACGGCTATAACTATAACATCAATCAGTACTCAGTACAGCTAGATATCTAGATTTAGATTTAGTCAGTTCTGTTGATGTGTCTGTTAAAAGTTTCCTTTATTTCAATACAAGTACCATTTTTATAAATTAAATGTTGCTTGTTCCACACAATAAATTAACAAGAATCTGATGTGATAGTCTTTTGTCTTATAGGCTAATGTGTGATTGTTTTGCTGTTAAATGCAGATTTTAGTTAAGCTGGTGTTTCAGTGGTGGTGTTGATGTTCTTCTCAGGAAATTTGGGACATTCCTTGGCATCAAAACAAACAAAATGCACAGTTAATACAATTGGTTTATGTTTATAACGATATGGACAATTTTTAGATATCTTCCTTCCAGTGCCACAGGCTGATTTATTTACACAAATAGTTTCATTTATTTACATGACCTCTACTTCTAGTCCTTAGACAGCCGTACTGCCATTATCCGTTAAACCACTTCTAGATCTAAAGATCAGGATAAAGATGGATTTATTGGATTGTTATAGTCCGCATCTCTGCTCAAGTGCAGGCTCACCGACTGTACATTATTTATCTCTCAGCAGGCCATTTCATTCAGTCCTTCTCAACTCCCAGGGAGCATACAGTACAGCAACTTTTTAGGCACTTCATACTAACACTTTGACAAGATATTTCTTACCCATAGCTTGGGTACCCATTCACACCTATGACATCTATCACAATACTGAAGGCTGAACTCCCACTCCCCCCCCCCTCCCCCTTTGACTCAAGCTTACGTCCTTGGCATCTCATCCCAACAGCTGTCATGTGCGCCTAAAGAAATCACTGCTTAAAACTTGATCCTGTTACTCTTGAATGAATAATAATAATTACAAACAGAAAAAGAGTGGTCAAGTTGAACAGAAGAACAAGACACTGAATTTGTGGGTAGCGCACTTTTTTCAACTAAGGATAGAAATGAGAACCTCATGTGAATGAAGACAGATTTAGATGGGGAACATTCACAATGGACGGAAAATGGTGGTATGCCTATTTTAAAACGTTATTACAGAAAGTTAGGAATACACTTCTGAAAGTGCTTCAACATGTGTAGAATGTTATTTATGAGTCATAGCAAGTTGTGAAGTCGAAGTATTTCTCAGAAAGGTTTTGGTTTCTTAAAATCTCATCCAGGTTGTGGGTTCAAGCCTTGATGGCTGTAAAATTTTCTTGAGTTTTTACGAGTAAAACCCGCTTCTCTGATCCAGATAGGCACATCAACACCTAGTCCCATAGGAGACAGAGATTAAAGGAGGTTCCATGTACAGATTACAACGCCCTATGCACATTAAAGATCCCTTGGCTGTTTACTTCACTAATCATACATGAATGATATTAAACTGTCAGAAAGTTGCTTGTGATCACTGTTAAACTGGAAATCTTAGGGTTCTTACAACTATTTGGGGTTTTGACAAATTTCAATTAAAGCCTAATGGTTGCTAAAAAAATACTCAATAAGAGTTTTAGATTTATTAAAAAGATTGGAGATGGGTTTAAAGTCTGTTTCCAAATCAAAATCCTTCTCAACTCCCTTGGGAGCATACATGCACATCAGCCTGTCAGGTGCTTCGTATTATCACACTGACCAGATCATTCTCTACCAATAGCTGGGTATTCATTCACACCTGAACTTAATGAGAAAACAAAAACAGAGTGAAGTAAGGCCTACCTTTCCTAAAGGTACTGTGTCTTATAAAAACACTTAGGTCAATCAAAGATTTTGAACCAGTGTTGTTGTGATTACAAACTCACAACACTACGGTTTTGTTGCCGCGCCCAACTTATTATTTGGAAAGTAGGAATATTTCTATTTTAGATGATTAATTCAGTTTAGGTATTTATTTTTCCTATAGTCTCCTATTATTTCAGTATTTTGCTTTCACTATGTTCACCTATGTCATAATAATTATATGATATTGATACAAATCTTCAATTTATAATTTGTAGTCATTCCAAGTTTCATTTTACATACTTGGTTCAGGGCAAAAATATATTATGATATTTATATTTAAAACAATACAAGATTTGCCTTCTACATATTGTATATTACTAATGCATGTTTAATTGTATTATTGCTCTGCCCTTTTTGGAAATGTAAGGATAAATCAAGATAAACAACATGCTAATTGATAGTCTCTTTCAATTACAATATGAAATAAAACTTGATGTAACTACAAACTCATTTTTAGGGACAGACACGAAAAAAAGGGAAATCTCTTAGTTCTTCATGTTGTTGGAGAAAGTTCAACTGGCAAAACGACTTTAATCAACAAGTTTTTGAATGAGACACCTGCCGAGCTGCAAGAAGCCAAAGGACTTTTTACGAAAAGGTTTAAGGATGTTCAATTGGAGAAGAAAAGGTACTGATAAGAACATTCACATCAATAGCAATAGCATGTATTATGAGTTAAGTTGCCCATATTTGTTATGATTTCGAGTGAAGGTTCTCATGGTAAAGTTCCTTCCAGGCCATGAGCCGAAACTTATCCCAGTTTTTGTAACATGCAGTTAAACAGGTGATTATAATCACCTCTTGGACAGGATGCTAGTCTGATGCAGATTTTTACTCCCAAGCTAGTGCTTGTGCTCATTTGCACCTAGGTTGAGTGGGGAAAATGCATGTTAAGTTTCTTTCCCAATTAACATAATTAACTAGCTTTGCTAGAATTTGAACCCAGAATCTCATGATCCCAAATCTGGCAGTATAGCCAGTTGGCCATTGACACCACTTGATAGGTCAAATAGATGAACCTTTTAAGATTTGCTCAGTTATTTAGCGTAGCAAATTTACGTACCATACCCTCTTTTCCTGGATGGGACCAGGAATAATGTAAATTAATTCATACCATGCTCATGGCTTGCAACCACAACATAAAAAATGTATTAAGTATAATTTTTGGCTCAAGTCAGAAAGTCTGTATTTATCTTTGAAAGTTTGACAGTTAGCTGTATGTTTTTAAAAGATACCCTAAGTTAATGGCAGAAACTCAGAGAAATTGGGATGAAGATCCAGAGACACTATTCTAAGTTCACAAAGAAGATACTGTTGCATTTCGACAGATAGGCCAGTGATTTTTTGTTATTTATCTTCAAGGGTGTTAATCAGTTAAATTGTCCATGATTTCTGTAATAATACAGACCAACTTACAAAATAAAATTAGTTTGTGTGGTAGAGCGTATTTTTTGTAATTTTACAAAAATTGGCAGCAATGCATTTTTGTTTGTTTCTTTGTTTTTGGTGTCATCAGTCATCAGGAAATAAATATCGGCAAATGCCTGGAAAAGAAAAAACAGAAAGAATACCAAATATACGTAATTTAGTGTATCAGCTGTTTTCAGTGTTGTGAGGAATCATGAATAAATGGTAATGGCTTTTATTGTTAAAGGAATAGGAAGGATGTAATTTACGCTAGCTCACTTTTCTGGATGATCCAAGTCTACATATTGAATACAATTCTCACCAACTGCTCCAGTCTTATTTGCCAATGTGATGGCATAACACAATAATTTAGATTATTGTTCTTTTCCTAGAGATGGATTCATATTTTGATTAATAACTCTGTTGCAAATCAAAAAGTACTGATAATAATGACGATGATGGTCCTGATTGCATTACTCATGATTGTGAATATAAATAAGACTTGTGCATTTCAGTTTGAGAATCATTGACTTTATTTCTGAAGAATACTTGTTTATGAAGAGTATATAAGATAGCATGTCTTACTTTCAACTGCATTCATGACACTGCCCCCGACTATCTAAAATATTTCCTTAAAGTTCACCACCCCAATCATCCGCTTAGATCATCACAATCTTTGCAACTAAAAAGAAACATCCCTAAGACAAAATTTCTCAAACATTCTTTCACCTTTTCGGCCCCTGCTATATGGAATTCTTTGTCAAGTTAAAATTAAAATTGTACAACCCTTTCATCCTTTAAACAATTGCTTAAAACAGAGTTGTTCCGCTTCACTTTCGACTCACATAATATTTAACTTATTGGCATTTTTTAAAAACTTGTGTTAAGGGTTCGGTGTTTTATTGATGTCGGATTGCTATGACAAATATAAGAAAGAACAAAAACAAATTTCCTTCAAGGCTGTTAGGACCCATAGAGCCGGACCTTTATCCTGGTTTCAATAAAGTGAAGCGGACCATGTGATAATAATCACCTCTTGGCCAGGACACCAAGTCTGACACAGATCTACTCCAAAGCTAGTGCTTGTGCCCATTTGCAACTGGGCAGAGAGGAACACCCAGCTTTGCTAGTATTTGAATCTGACCTCATGATCCTTAGTCCAGCAGTCTTACCGCTCAGCCACTTAGGCCACTATGACAAGTATAGAGCAAGAGATTTATTTGTTCTTGAGTAAGATTTGGATATTTGAGCATGTCGGACACTGGCGGACTGATAACTGGCAGTAGACTGTATCTTTATTAAATCGAAGCCAGTATTCAACACTGAAGTTATGCAGGTTTTATAGTGCAATGACCACAAGTATATGAATATGTATTTTTCTCTTAGATAAAAACAATTTCTGTTATAAACCAATAAAAAAAAATTTCTGTTCTCCATTTCATCAAATTGTTGTGATTATAATATTTAATTGTAATATGTTTTGCTTACTTATTCCAATAATGTTATGCATTTTTGTTTTGTGTTTGTACATAATAGGTTTTATTCACAGTGCCTTAGAGCATCTAGATGAATTTGTGTGCTTTATAAACGATTTATTGCTATTACTATTATGAAGAAAGTTGTGCCTCTTGAACTTTGACTGCAGTGAACTCAAAAAAACCACTGTACCGGGTTAACAGATAAAATGTAAATACAATTATTAAATCGAGTCAGTACTAGACATTGAAGTTATACAGGCTTTATCTTGTAACAATTAGAAATTGATGAATAGTAACAATTATTTCTTGATGCAGGCAAACAAAGCTTTGCAATGAATTCAAATAGTCTTGATCCAAAAGTTTATATGATAAGAATGTAAGGCAGGCTATCTTAAAACTACATGCAATGTGGTGGCCCTGAGGGCAGTGGTTCCTGAGTTGATTGCGCTTAAAGAAAATCAGCTTTTTTATGCGTATATGACAGGTAAATAGGCACGACACACAAGGAGATACCTTAAGTGATTGGTCAACAGTGATAAGTAGGTGGATGGGAGCAGCACAAAATGATGAATGATGATATGCCAGTTTGTCATGGCGCTGCGCTGACCAGGAGTTGTATGATTCAATACGTCAAAAGCACTGTGTAATTTTCTCACAAACTGACAAATTTGAAAACAATGATTTAACACATGATACATGTTTATATTTCAATGGGGCATTTAGCTCCTACAGAAAATCTGTCTCAAGATGCATTGCCCCATTTCCCAGATAGGCGGTAACTCCTTTGTGCTGTTGTTTTTTTACTAGTGTTATTCATTGTATATATAGATAGCAGAAGAAGTATGTGTTGACTTTATACAATTTACTGTTGGAAATATGTTTTATCTCCCTGTGTCTAGATCTTTTTATATCGAGAGGAAGATGTTCTAATGAATTGAAAAATAGGACAGGAAAAGTAGAATAAATTTTGACTCAGAGGGCAAAGGTATCTATGCAAACAAATATTGAAAAATAATGCAACAGAAGTACCTAGTTGTCAAATAGTGAAAGGACCTTAAATTACTGAGCCCACGGTGAAATACGGTTTATCGCAACTTTGGATATTCGCAAACAATTTTACAGCTCTCATCGTGTTGTGATTTACTGGAGTCGACTGTAGTTATACTGCATATGGCAGGTTACACAAAATGGTCCATCCCCATTTCCTCTTTTGTCAAAATGTACTAACATTATTATTTATAAAGAATGAAGTGGGTTACTCACTGCCCTCTTATGTTACTGTAATAAACACGATTCAGGCTTCAATCAAAGAGTTATCACTATCTATTTCTCATTCAGGGACATATTATTTAGTGGGCTCAATGCCCTATTGAATTGAGTGCAAAACTTGAAACATCAACAATTGCAATATGTCATCATGTCATGGCATGGAGAAAAGTTGCAATCAAAATGTTACTTAAAGAATCAGATCTTCCGGTATTTTCTGTTATAGTCAAGTAAATTCTTTTCTTCCTCTGGACCATATTTTACTTAGAGATTTTTTATCTTTAAATAACAATGATGCAGACCTGAGATGTACATACATTTTTACAAAATTATTTGTATCTTTTCCTATAAAGCGTTTACATCATAGCAATCAAATTCCTCGTGCACTAGACAGTTTGTCACAATGTTTGAATTGAATCATTGTTTTTTATTTCTGATTTCAGATAAGCCTTATTGTTTATGATTGCACAGCCTCCACTCCTGTGACACACTTGAAGTTGTCACGGTCACATGGAACTATTATTTGCTTCAGGTATACATCAATAAAGATAACAGTCCCAAAAATTACATTTTTAGAAAAGATAAATCCGCTAAAACAGTGAGTCCTATCTTTAATTTTTTCTGAAATTAGACCTGATATAAAGGCCTATATGTATAATTCACATTGGATTCATCACGCCCACAAAATTGCCGATGAATAGTATGTAGAGTTTCTACTATTTTCCTTTGACTCTTTCACTTGTCTTTCATCTTAATTTTATCTAATCAAATCATGCCCTCACTTACATTTGGATTGCATGTATAACTTACCTAAGATATTTGGGTGTTTCACAAATTCTGGAAAGTACACTTATGTTTTTTTTAATTACGTATGGAAACACTTAGGGGGAGGGGGTGGGTCCTGAGTGAACATTTTCCCGTTTGTTCCTATCAATTTAACTTATGTATAGGTGTAATGGGCATGGTGTACTGAGTTGAAATATGTCAGTTTTTTTCTGCCGCTTTCGGTTGCCATGGAAACGGCGGCCATCTTGGATTTTACCTTCAAATTTCACCAACTTCAATATCGATAGGCTTTTTCATTTTTCAACAAATTTGTTTCAAACTTGGCACACACCTAATTTGATATAATATCTAAATTTGTCGATCGGATTTTTGTTTCATTAGTGAGTTTTGATTTTATGAATTTTTGAAAATAGCATATGGGAACAACCAAAAATATACAAAAATATTGTACAAAAAATTCAATTTTTCCAAAACTATAAATATATATTAAAAAAACCATCTGATCATTTCTTTGTTTCCCCCCTGATCATCCATACCAAATTTCAGGAAGATACGTTCAGAAATAAAAAAAAAAGTAGATAGGGAATAATGAACAAAAAGACATTTTGAGAAACTCATATTTTTCTCTTTATTTTCTGTTATTTGAATACATTTTTCTCCCATAAACCTAAGAAAAGAGTAAGATAATACTTTGGAACATCATAAAACCTGAGAGGCTCTCAACTACTTCTTATTGACACTGTTTCAAGTGCACCAGCATCTTTTACTCATTTTTTTGGGATGGTGCCTTTTGATAAAAGGTGCGCGGAATATGTTTCGGATGATCTAAGCAATATTCATGATAGATCCTCAAATAAGATTGGCTTGGATATCATTTATTGTGGCGATCAAAATGAATACCCTTGCCATACTTTAGATAATATTTCTACTTTTCATTGTATAATAGCTGTGTTGAAAGATAGGCCTGTATTGTTTCTAAATAATTCGTATAAATTCAAAGAATCAATACTGATATGATATCATTATGACGGAATGAACTGCTCTATCCACTAGTATGATAGACTAGATTTGTCTCTGTATTGCAAAAATGGCATTCTACAGGCACTTCCCCCCCCCCCATATATATATGAAGGAAAAGATATTGTATGTTGTGCAAGTTCTACGATATAATATAAGAAAACTAAAAGAAATGAACATGTTTGTAGCATCTCTTTTATTTAAAATATAGCAGGTACCATATTTTGGATGTTATGTTGATTTTGTGTACAGAAAAGAGTAAGTTGTATTATCTTGGTTTTTGATTTTTGTTAATTTCTTCTTCCTTTGGCATGTAGAAAAATACAAAGCATGTGTTACAGTATGTGACTGAAGAGTTTTGTTGGCTTATCATTTATTCTTTTCTTTGATTTGTGCTGATATCATTCCCAGTCTTGACAATCCAGCCAGCCTAGAAAGAGTTGAAGAATTTTGGATTCCTCAAATTAAAAAGAAATACCGCAATGTACCTCTGCTTCTTGTGGGCCTTAAAAGAGATCTTCGAGACAACTCCAGAAAATTAGGCAATTTCATCAGAGAAGTGAGAGGACGCACTTTAGCTCGGAGCCATAAATTGGAAGGTTACATAGAATGTAGCACTCTTACTGATGTTGGAGTAGAAGATGTATTTAATACATTTATTCTAAAATGAGGAAAAAGAGGCAACAGTGATTTTTTAGATGTGTTTTAGCATAAAGCCTGTTAATTATGAAACCGATGAACCAAACTATTTTAGGTAGCTTGCTCCATAGCAACTAGACAGGTTCAGCAGAGTACAGTGGAGCTCGGTTACAATGGGATTGATGGGTCTAGGGTAAAAGTCCTGTTGTAACCGAGCCCTAGTGTAACCATGTATAAAGGGAGAGAACCCATATTGATCTATGTATATTCAGTTATAATCGAAGACACAGCAGTGCTGTTGGCATTAATCCCGACCCAGGCTACATGATGCGCAAGTTGATATCACACTCACATACAGACACAGTCATAGGCAACTGATAGATCCGGTACATCTAATGGGTCCCATGTATAGACACGATAATAACAATATGTTAGTCTACATAGTGCACATAAGTCCTCTTGTATCCATGTAGGGCATCTTATAATCATGCATGATTTGTATAGCTTATATAGAGATTAAAACGGGGATATGAAAAAGTTCCATTGTAACCGAGATCCCGCTGTATCTAGTGCAGGTGTAGCTGAGTTCCATTCTAGGACAAGAGATAAGATAAGATACAACTTTATTATCCAAAAAGTGGCACACTGTTTTGGTGTTACAATACCGTCAATACAATACGAAATACAGCACACTTTATCTGTACATACTGGTGAATGATTCCTTCACATATAAACATCATCAGTTATAACAGGACCATCGCCATCTCCCCTTTTTTCTCTCTCTTTGGCTCTTTTAAAATAAACCTCTCATGACAGGGACTAGAAAGGGAAACACCGCTTACAACAGGACTAACATGGAATGTACTTTGGAGAATCAAAAAGAGTGTATACTGTGGATCTATGCCTAATAATCCTAATATGTTTTCAATACTGACTTTACTGAGACTCAATGCAGGTGTTTGAAGTGCACTTTAAGCCTTAGAAAGAGAGGCCATGGCTGTAATTGACAGGTTCAAGGGAAACTACCCAGTAATATTATTGCCTGATGCTAGGCATAAGTGACTTTTTGGTTTATTTCCCTTGCAAATCGTTTAAAACAGGAATCTGTTATAACAAGACTGTTACTGTAGTCTCTCCCCATCGATCCTGTTATGACCGGGTTCCACTGTATATCAATTCTGAGTTGGATTATTTATTTAATGCATCAAAGGCTCTGTTGCGAGGCCACTACAAATTACCATATTCTGCATGCAAGTTTTAAATGATTCCAAGATCGCTTTCATTTCAAGAATATTTCTTCCTGTACCTGAAGTAACAATTAATCAAGGAAAATTTCATTATTTCTTCGTCTTTGAATAGAGTTTTTATTCACCTAGGCTACAACTTTCAACAGGTCTTATAATTTAAAAATTTGAAAAGTATTGTAACCTTAGTATCGAGTACTGACTGAATTTAATCATCATACTGATATCACATGGGTATAAGTATGACATGGTGGTCTTTTTGAGCCTTTCAGTCAAGAAAAATAATGCTATTGCTTTGCCATGTCTACTCCATTTCATTATGCCATCTTTTCCATGTCATTTATCCTCATTATGTTTTACATATTTATTATCATGTAATTACATGGCTGTATGGATGGGTGATTGCTAAGTGCTGCTGGCAGCCCTTCTTCTTCCTTTCATTCTTTTCACAATATTTCTTTTTTATCTTGCTTGCTGTTCTAAGTAATTTAATCTGCTGAGATCACCACATATGATGAACAGCGTAAATTTGTGTAAAATTGTAAAACTTGACACAGTGCAATTGTGTGCAGACACAGACCATAAACCTGTCTTGTTTCCCTGTTGATTGCCGATTTATATTTCTCTTTTAATGTGATGTTTGGAGTTTTTATTAAAATTCATATAATTCTTTAACTTCTTTTTTATTAGGACAGGTAGTCCTTTGATGAAATATCAATAAGATTACATTCATTAGTATTATTGTATTAATAAATATTGTGTTTAATTTGATTCAGTCATAAATCACAGTGTTATGGGGGAAAAGTTGAAACATTGCATATTCATGTAATTTGTACTCTCATTACCTGATCTGGAACGTTTGTTGATTAAAGAGATCAGAAGTTTTTTGTTATATCAGACAATTAACCTATCAAGAAAGTCAATACCAATGTGATTTGACAAAAATTTTAATTTCTTGATTTTGATACAGCTCTGTCTCATCTATCTTTTGATATAGGATTCATAAGCCATAAATTTCACCAATTTTGAATTAGAGTCTAAAGATGTTTCTAAAAAACACCTCACAAGGCGGCGAGTTGCTGACTAAAATCAGAAACACCTTCCGAGCACCTTACATTACAAAGGGATGCTTGTTTGACTGACCCACATAATGATCTGACAAAACACCTTTCTGACATCTTAAAAAGAATGTTTTGCTTTATCTGCCAATAGACCTTACACAATGATAATAATTTTATCTTTATTGATAATTTGATTTTGTAAATAAAATTTTACACGCAATCAGAGAAATAATAATTGAAGCCATATTTAGCCATAAAACTGTTGGCAAAAATATATAGTTTTAAAGGAACTGAACTTTAAACTTTAACAATGATTTTCTCGAGACCTTTTTTGCTAGTAGGACAGTTTTCAGATCACATGAGAATATTGTAGTGAAAGCAGACATGCATCTAACGATTTCAGGGTTTTTATAAAGTACATGCTAAACTGATTGGCAGGCAGTGTTTTTAATACATTTGTACATAATTTAGCTTTCAGTCATGATATTGTCTGAATTTTGTCCTTTATAAAGCAGACACTATTTGTATGAATCAGGAACAAAGTGTTTGTTTTTAATAAAATAGATGTGCCCAAAACAATCTGTACCTTTTTTTTTTTACCTAATTGATGTTTGTATGTTTGTATGTTGTGTTTGTTTATAAATTTCATTTTCTACCATTTGTTCTATTTTTCTTTATTTAATCTTATAGGGCTCTTTGTGGTATAGGCTAACTCACAGAGCCAGAGCTTAATCCAATTTGCATGATTAGCATTTTGTGGGTCTTTTTTGGCTGTAGGATTTTTTTTCATAGAGGGACATTGGACGTCATGTGAAATCAAAGATCTCAACATATTTGGCGCTCTTTTGCATGTCTTGCGTCTTGACTTTGCCTCTCAGTACCCTTGACAAAGAAGGAAAGTATGATTTCAACTGCTGTGGTTTGTCTGTGTGTCTGGCAGAAATGTCATTTATTATTCACAAACATATCAACAGATGTTGAGGACATTTTCATTTCCTATGAAAAGGATAAATTCCAATGAATCAAATTGTTTCAGTTGAAACAAGATTTTGTCATGTTGGGGGAGGGGAATGGGGGAGGAGTGCTTTTTTTTGTTTTCTTGTCTGGAAAAGGAAGCCTCCTACACCAAATCATCTTGATGTTCCCTCTTACTTTACTCTAAGATCACTGCACATGATGGAAGCATTAATTCCAACAAATTAAATTGTTTGTTTCATCATGGCCGGCAGGGGTGATGAAAAGTAAGATGGGAGCTGCCCCCCCCCCCTCCCCCCATCTTCCTGTCTGTGAATGATGTACCATCAAGTCAAAGAGACCCAGTTATCAAGATTTACATAATTTATATTGAACCTAATGGCAAGGCTTTGAACTTTTACTCTGCACAGCTTCCTTTTATTTTTCGCTTTATGTAGATCGTTGAGGAGAGGAGAAATTGAGACAAGGAGACAAACTAAATGTTATATTAATATTCTTGAATTATGAACCATTTGGGAATATATTCAGACTTTTCTAAAGATAAAGATAAAATTATCCACACAAGTATAGGCTCACAAACTTTACATAATTTTTCTAGCAATCAGGACAATATCCGCTACATACCAAGCATAGTTTTACACGGATATGTACGCGAAGAAGAAAAATAAAATTTCACATGGGCCTGTACTTTGTTCAGCTGTAATATTACTTTGTGTTTATAGAGTTGTTTCCCTTGCAGCCGATTTACAAGAAATCAGAATGCATCACCGAATCAATCTAGAATACTAAATATCAATAATGTTTCTAACACTTTGACTAAATTGTTTATTTTTCTTTTCTTTCTTTATCAGTTCCCATTCTACCTTCCGGTGTATGGGTTCAGATTCCGAGATGATCTTTCTCCGCTGCCCTGTCATGGCATTTTCTGTTTCCTTACAAAAAAGTTATATTTCTTTGCTTTAATGCCTCTTTTATATTGTCTTCCCACTTCTCCGAGGTCTGCCTTTTGGTCTTTTACCTTGGGTTTTAGCGCTATTTACTGATCTAGCTATTCTATTGTCATTCATTCTGTTTACATGCCCAAACCATCTCAGGTAATTTATTTCTATCTTAGTTTTTATGCCATCTGCTTTGGTTTGATCTCTTATTGTCGTGTTTCTGATTTTGTCTCTTTTAATCTTCCCCACTACTCTTCTTAGACATTTCATTTCAGTTGTCTGTACTCTACTGTATTCTCTCCTGTCTAAGGTCCAGGTTTTCGCTGCCATCTAAGAGAGTGGGACAATACACTGTGTTATATACTGCCATTTTGGTTTTTGTTGACAATCCTTGTTTACCTATACATGCCTTTCCTAGATGGTTATATATTGTTATTGCCTTTTGATTCTCTGGCTAATTTCTTCTCTTATTTTTTCTTCTTCTTACTTTAGAGGGGGGGGGGTGTTTTGGGAATGCCTTTTTTGCCAAAAATGGGACAAATCTAGTTTATCATACTAGTGGATAGAACTGTTCATTTCCGTCACAATGTTATCATAAAAGAAGCTCAGGATCGATTATTTGAAGTTATACGATAAAAGCCAAAAGTATTCTCTAAAGTACGGCAAGTTGGTACTCATTTTGATCGTCACAATAAACGCTATTCCAAACAAAAAACAACTTATTTGAATATTGCCTTGGATCGTCCGGAAAATAAGGGACATATCCCACGCACCTATTATCAAAAGGCACCATCTCAAATGAATAAAATGGTGCTGGTGCACTTGAAACAGTGTCAATCAGATGTAGAGAGTATCTCAAGGTTTTATGGTGTTTTCAAATATAATCTTACTCTTTTCTTAGGTTTATGGGAGAAAAATGTATTTAAATAACGGAAAACAAGAAAACAATTCGATTTTCTCAAAGTGTCGTTTTTTTTGTTAACTATTTCCTATTTACTTTTTTTTTTATTTCTCAACGTATCTTCATAGACTTTGGTATGAATGATGAGTAGGGAAAATAAAAAAATAATCAGATGCTTTTTTTCGATATGTATTATAGTTTTGGAAAATAAATAATTTTAGTACAATATTTTTGTATATTTTTAGTTGTTCTCATTGCTATTTTCAAAAATTCATAAAAACAAAATTTACTACTAAAAAAATCCGATCCGACAGAATTTCGATATTGTATCAAATAAGGTGTGTGCCAAGTTTGAAAGAAATTTCTTGAAAAATGTAGAAGCCTATCGATATTGAACTTAGAAAAGTTTGGGGGGCAAAATCCAAGATGGCCGCCGTTTCATGGCAACCAGAAAGCGGCAGGAAAAACCCCCTGACATATTTCAACTCAGTACACCATGCCCATTACATCTATACATAAGTTAAATTGATACGAACAAACGGGAACATTTTCACTACAGGACCCGCCTCCTTCTTAATCATTACTCCTAGGTAGCATTGAACTTGTTCTAAATTCCCCTGGCCAATTTTAAGATTGTGTGTTTTAGCTTTCCTAGTTACTAGCATTGTTTTGGTTTTTCTTTGCATTTACTCTCATTCCTCTTTTATTTAATTCATTATTCACCATGTTGATATTCGAGTGAAGACAACCTGATTTTCCAAACTGAATTATATCATCAGGAAAATGAAAGCACTGATACATTTACTGGTTTGAGCTTCCACATACCTACAATCGTTTTCTTCATTTTTGAGGATGCCTTTGTGACTGAATCCATAAATGTGATAAACAAAAGAGGACTTAGGATACAACCCTATTTTCCTCCTATATCTACATCAAATTCTTCAGATACATTTCCAGCTACTCTCACTGCACATGTTGGTTTATTGTAAAACTTTTGACGGCTTCTATTAAATTTTGCTCTACATTGTGTTCTTTTTAAGGAATGTCATAGTTCGCCCCTCCTCACAGTGTCAATTGCCTTTTATAAGTCTATAAAACGCAGGTGCAAGTCAATGTTTCTCTCAAGGAATTTTTCTATTATTTGTCTAATTGTAAATGTGTGGTCTTGTACACTTCTTCCTGGTCAAATTCCACTCTGATGTTCTTCAATCTTATCGGCTAATCTCTTCCTCAGTCTCATTTCCAGTATTTTGCATACACTTTTCCTGGTACCCTAAGTAGTGATATCCCTCTATAGTTTGAGCATTCCATAGTTGATTCTCCCTTTTTTTCAGTCGTATGGCACCTGTATGGACTTCCATGTTTGTTGGCATATTGCATGTAGTAGTTTGTCTGTCTCTCTCCCTTGAATTTTAATAATTTCTGGATAGACTTGATCAGCTCCAGCATAACTTGTGGAGCGTTTCTTTATACATTTGCCACTTTTCTTCTATTGTACTATCATTCAGATCAATCTGCCTTTCACTGATAAATCTTTTTATCCTGGATTGGTATACCTGTTTTACTTCTGGTTTGTTTAGTTCCCCTATTTTTGAGTTTAGTAGCTTTCTTCTTTTTCCTTTTCTGTTTGTTTTCTTCAGTCAGTCATCTAATTTCGGCAATCACCAGGTGATGATCACTAAGTATTTCTGCTCCTCTGTTTACCCTTGCATCCATTATACTGTAAAAAAAGGGAGATGCTAACTATTATGTAGTCTATGATTGACTTTTAACACGTCTTCATTTACTCTTGTAGATTTGTGGATATCTTTATGAAGGAAAAAGGTGTTTGCTATTTTCATGTTATTCTTTAGGCAAAAATCTATTAGTCTCTCTCCACTTTGAGAAGTTGTTGTCTCTCCTTCTTTACTTATTACTCCTCCTGGCGTTTCTACATTGTTGCCTACTCTAGCGTTTAAATCTCCTAAAAACTATTAGTTCCTGTTTGGGTTTAAGATTCTCTACAGCTATTTGTAAATCGTTTTCGAAGATATCTTTCTCTTC
>JAXRKP010003323.1:0-17861 GCA_037039925.1 Doris montereyensis | reverse complement strand
AAATTGCACTTAGCATTGCACTTAGCATTGCACTTAGCATTGCACTTAGCATTGCACTTAGCATTGCACTTAGCATTGCACTTAGCATTGCACTTAGCATTGCCAGGATGTCCACCGGCCAATGAAAACAATATTTTTGCACTTAGCATTGCCAGGATGTCCACCGGCCAATGAAAACAATATTTTTGCACTTAGCATTGCCAGGATGTCCACCGGCCAATGAAAACAATATTTTTGCACTTAGCATTGCCAGGATGTCCACCGGCCAATGAAAACAATATTTTTGCACTTAGCATTGCCAGGATGTCCACCGGCCAATGAAAACAATATTTTTGCACTTAGCATTGCACTTAGCATTGCCAGGATGTCCACCGGCCGACTATCACTCTGGAGACCCGAGTTCCATTCTCGGTTTGTGCAATTGTTTTTGGCATACATATAACCATACACGTGACATACACAGATGTATACAATTGTATACATCTATGAATGTATATATGTATCTGTATACGTGTATGGTTATATTTTTTAATTCCGAGAAAAATGCAAAAAACTTTCAAAATTGTGCGTGCCAAAGGTAATCAATGCTTTGATTCAAAATTTATTATGTGATTAGGTGCCTACGTTGTTTGTTTTTTCCGAATATTTCGGATCGATCGAGTTGTGATTTTTGGAATGCGCTGGTTTTAATGGAGATACGCTGTTTTGCCTTTGGACAACGATTAAGATAGACCATTCAGTCACTATTGGAAGAGCAACGTAAGTCACACAATTGTTTGAAAAATAAAGGAATACCAGTTTAATTTTATTTACAGCGTTTTAATACAATCTCAGAAAACTTAAAATGAATAACCATCAATCAAAGGATGAATTTTTTTAAGAGTACATGACTGATTTTTGTTACAAGCACACATGTAAACCTCGTAAAAATATTTTAAAATAAAAGACTGGAAAGTCAACAAAAGATACTGAAATTCAGATGTTGTCGATGAGGTCTAGCACTCTATCATATACGGGAAGTCTTTCCCAGAAGTCTCATAGACTGGACCATGAGCGGGCAGAGGTTTTTTTTTATTATGGACTGTTTCTTGTCCTCCTGGATGCCACGGGGGTTGGCCCTTCCTTCGGGGATGCTGCTCGTTGCCGGATTCCTCTTTTTAAGGACGTCCACACTGATGAAGGGGCTGTCTTCTTGGTGGCCTATCTTGTAAAACAGATTGCGCTCACCTCTTCGGAATTGCACAGCCGTCATGTCAGCTAGCTTGTGCGTTCCTTTTTTATTGTGGTTGTCCTGCCACTTCTTACAATCGCCAGCTGCCAGTTCATTGGGTTTACATTTGGCGTTGCCTATGATTTCCAGATATTCTTGCCAGTCACAGACATCCCCTCTTTTCTTCAGCTCCTCTCTCTCTCAATGTATGTATGTCTTGCCTCCAAAAACTTAAACGTTACTTCCTCTGCTGCAAGCTCTGTACTATTCATTGCAGTTTGAAGACAAGAAAAAGACATTCCAATTTTTGTTTTGGGCGCAGCAATTGTCACCCCAAAAAACAAACCGTTGTGTATCCCTCTCGCTCCTCAGGAAGGCCCAGTAAGCTGAACTGATGTCGTCGGCGTTTCTGCCACTTATGGCCTCATGCCAAACAACAGCACTATTTTTATTTGATTCCCCTAGCCCAGCGAATGTTTCATTGAATGCAATGATGCGTCTCGTAAATGCACATGTCTTCACTTTTGGCATCCTGGGGAGCATGATAACCTTTTGAAGATCGACCGATACAAAGACTGTATCTTCGCTGTGCTTTGATGCCTCATCGGCCTGGTAGACTGCTCTTGCCGTTTTCTTTCTTTGATCATGTTTTTTATAGTTTGTGCATGTTTGGCAGTCTGTAGGTTCCTCATGGTGGACTTCAGATGAGTGTATCTTGAATGTCTTGCATGTCTCACATTCTTCCGATCTTAACATTGCAAAGCTTATATTCATGTCAGCTACTTCCTTCCTACACGTCTCAAAACGATTTTCTTAGTGGTGCTACAGAAATCTTCGTGCATACTGGTTATTGTTATGTCTGAAGGCAAGTAAAGGCAGTTAGGTGCGTGTTCTCTTCTATAATGATGTACAGCTGCATTGTACTTTCCGATGTGGTTTCGTATTTCTAAGTGGTCCAGCTTGTTCTTAGGTACAAGTCCTAATCTTTTGTTTGGAGCAGGAATTGAACTCTCTGTGGGTGCACTATTCAATATTCTGATCACTACTCCATCGCTGCTTTTGTTGTACCCTAAAGTAGTCAGGAAAAATACCTTACAAACTGTCTTCAGTCCCCCACCTCATGGAATACTTGAACGTCTTTGTCCTTCTTGATTCAGTTGCATCCGTTCTCAGTCTTTTCTTTGCCTCTTGTTTGGCCATATCCCAAATCCACTGTTTCCTTCCTTCTTTATCCATCACCCAAAACTCAGCATTGATTCTTTCCCGATTTTCACGGACAAAAGTCTTGCTGCACTCCATCTTGCAAGTACTTGGGAAGCATTCCCTTACGGGGTGCTGTAATGCGTCTTTGTTCTTACGCTCATCCGAATTCCTAGATCTTTTCGTTTGTTACCCTGAGGCGTTTGATCGTCTTGATTGGCAGGGGGGACTGGAATCATAGTGACTTGATTGGCAGAGGTGACTGGAAACATAGTGACTTGATTGGCAGAGGTGACTGGAATCATAGTGACTTGATTGGCAGAGGTGACTGGAAACATATGTGACTTGATTGGCAGAGGTGACTGGAAACATAGTCACTTGATTGGCAGAGGTGACTGGAAACATAGTGACTTGATTGGCAGAGGTGACTGGAAACATAGTGACTTGATTGGCACGGGTGACTGGAATCATAGTGACTTGATTGGCACAGGTGACTGGAATCATAATGACTTGATTGGCAAGAGGGACTGGAATCGGAGTGACTTGATTGGCAGGGGTGACTGGAATCATAGTGACTTGATTGGCAGGGGTGACTGGAATCGGAGTGACTTGATTGCCAAGGGTGACTAGAATCGGAGTGACTTGATTGGCAAGAGGGACTGGAATCAGAGTGACTTGATTGGCAGGAGTGACTGGAATCGGAGTGACTTGATTGCCAGGGGTGATTGGAATCGGAGTGACTTGATTGGCAGGAGTGACTGGAATCGGAGTGACTTGATTGGCAGTGGTGACTGGAATCGGAGTGACTTGATTGCCAAGGGTGACTAGAATCGGAGTGACTTGATTGGCAAGAGGGACTGGAATCAGAGTGACTTGATTGGCAGGAGTGACTGGAATCGGAGTGACTTGATTGGCAGGGGTGATTGGAATCGGAGTGACTTGATTGGCAGGAGTGACTGGAATCGGAGTGACTTGATTGGCAGTGGTGACTGGAATCGAAGTGAGTTGATTGGAAGGAGTGACTGGACTCGGAGTGACTTGATTGGCAGGGGTGACTGGAATCTGAGTGACTTGATTGGCAGGGGAGACTGGAATAGCAGTGACGTGATTGGCAGGGGTGACTGGAATAGCAGTGACTTGATTGGCAGGGGTGACTGGAATAGCAGTGACTTGATTGGCAGGGGTGACTGGAATATCAGTGACTTGATTGGCAGGGGTGACTGGAATAGCAGTGACATGATTGGCAGGGGTGACTGGAATCGTAGTGACTTGATTGGCAAGAGGGATTTGAATTGGAGTGACTTGATTGGTAGGGGTGACTGGAATAGCAGTGACATGATTGGCAGGGGTGACTGGAATCGGAGTGACTTGATTGGCAAGAGGGACTGGAATCGGAGTGACTTGATTGACAGGGGTGACTGGAATCGGAGTGACTTGATTGGCAAGAGGTACTGGAATCGAAGTGACTTGATTGGCAGGGGTGACTGGAATCGGAGTGACTTGATTGGCAGGACTGGCGGGACTCGGAGTGACTTGATTGGCAGGGGTGACTGGAATCGCAGTGACTTGATTGGCAAGACGGAATGGAATCGGAATGACTTGATTGGCAAGAGGAAACTGGAATCGCAGTGACTTGATTGTCTAGAGGGACTGGAATCGGAGTGACTTGATTGGCAGTGGTGACTTGAATCGCAGGGACTTGATTGGCAGGGGTGACTGGAATCGCAGTAACTTGATTGGCAGGAGGGACTGGAATCGGAGTGACTTTGTTGGCAGGGGTGACTGGAATTGGAGTGACTTGATTGGCAAAAAGGGGCTGGAATCGGAGTGACTTGATTGGCAGGGGTGACTGGAATCGCAGTGACTTGATTGGCAAGAGGGACTGGAATCGGTGTGACTTGATTGGAAGGGTGACTGGAATCGGAGTGACTTGATTGGCAAGAGGGACTGGAATCGGAGAGACTTGATTGGCAAGAGGGACTGGAATCGGAGAGACTTGATTGACAAAAGGGAATGGAATCGGAGAGTCTTGATTGGCAAGAGGGACTGGAATCGGAGTGACTTGATTGGCAAGAGGGACTGGAATCGGAGTGACTTGATTGGCAGGGGTGACTGGAATCGGAGTGACGTGATTGACCGGGGTGACTGGAATCGGAGTGACTTGATTGGCAGGGGTGATTAGAATCGGAGTGACTTGATTGGCAAGAAGGACTGCAATAGCAGTGACTTGATTGGCAAGAGGGACTGGAATCGCTGGACTTGATTGGCAAGAGGGACTGGAATCGCAGTGACTTGATTGGCAGGGGTGACTTGAATCGGAGTGACTTGATTGGCAAGAGGTACTGGAATCGAAGTGACTTGATTGGCAGGGGTGGCTGGAATCGCACTGACTTGATTGGCAAGAGGGACTGGAACCGGAGTGACTTGATTGGCAAGAGGAACTGGAATCGGAGTGACTTGATTGCAAGAAGGGACTGGAATCGGAGTGACTTGATTGGAAGGGGTGACTGGAATCGGAGTGACTTGATTGGCAGGAGTGACTGGAATCGGAGTGACTTGATTGGCAGGGGTGACTGGAATCGGAGTGACTTGATTGGCAGGAGTGATTGGAATCGGAGTGACTTGATTGGCAGGGGTGACTGGAATCGGAGTGACTTGATTGGCAGGGGTGACTGGAATCGTAGTGACTTGATTGGCAGGGGTGACTGGAATCGCAGTGACTTGATTGGCAGGGGTGACTGGAATAGCAGTGACTTGATTGGCAGGGGTGACTGGAATTGGAGTGACTTGATTGGCAAGAGGGATTAGAATTGGAGTGACTTGATTGTCAGGGGTGACTGGAATCATAGTAACTTGATTGGCAGGGGTGACTGGAATCGGAGTGACTTGATTGGCAGGGGTGACTGGAATCGGAGTGACTTGATTGGCAAGAGGGACTGGAATCGGAGGGACTTGATTGGGAGGGGTGACTGGAATCGGAGTGACATGATTGGCAGGAGTGACTGGAATCGGAGTGACTTGCTTGGCAGGGGTGACTGGAATCGGAGTGACTTGATTGTCAGGAGTGACTGGAATCGGAGTGACTTGATTGGCAGGGCTGACTGAAATCGGAGTGACTTGATTGACAGGAATGGGGGGAATCGGAGGATTCTGATTGGCAGGTGATTGAATCGCAGTGATCAGATTGGCAAGAGGGACTGGAATCGGAATGACTTGATTGGCAAGAGGGACTGAATCGGAGTGACTTTATTGGCAGGGTGACTGGAATCGCAGTGACTTGATTGTCAAGAGGGACTGGAATCAGAGTGACTTGATTGGCAGGGTTGACTGGAATCGCAGTGACTTGATTGGCAGGGTTGACTGGAATCGCAAGTGACTTGATTGGCAGGGTTGACTGGAATCGGAGTGACGTGATTGGCAGGGGGACTGGAATCTGGATTGATTGCAGGTTGACTGGAATCGACTTGATTGGCAGAGGGACTGGAATCGCAGTGACTTGATTGTGAATCGGAGTGACTTGATTGACAGGGGTGACTGGAATCGAGTGATTTGAATGGCAAGAGTTGACTGGAATCGGAGTGACTTGATTGGCAAGGGACTGAATCGGGTGACTTGATTGACAGAGGGACTGACTTGATTGGTGAAGAGGGACTGGAATCTGAGTGACTTGATTGAGGTTGGAATCAGAGTGACTTGATTGGCAGGGTTGACTGGAATCGGAGTGACTTGATTGGCAGGTGACTGGAATCGGAGTGACTTGATTGGCAAGAGGAATAGCACGTAAATTGAGCAGTAAATTGATTGGCAAGAGGGACTGGAATCGCTGTGACTTGATTGGCAAGAGGGACTGGAATAGCAGAGACTTGATTGGCAGGGGTGACTGGAATCGGAGTGACTTGATTGGCAGGAGGTGACTGGAATTGGAGTGACGTGATTGGCAAAAGGGACTGGAATCGCAGTGACTTGATTGGCAAGAGGGACTGGAATCGCAGTGACTTGATTATGAAGAGGTGACTGGAATCGAGTGACTTGATTGGCAGGGTGACTGGAATCGGAGTGACTTGATTGGCAAGAATCGCAGTGACTGGAATCGAAGTGACTTGATTGGCAGGGTGACTGGAATCGCAGTGACTTGATTGGAAGGAGGGAATGGAATCGGAGTGACTTGATTGGCAAGAGGACTGGAATCGGAGTGACTTGATTGGAAGGAGTGACTGGAATCGGAGTGACTTGATTGGCAGGGGTGACTGGAATCGGAGTGACTTTGATTGGCAGGAGTGACTGGAATAGGAGGACTTGATTGGCAGGGTTGACTGGAATAGCAGTGACTTGATTGGCGGGAGTGACTGGAATCGGAGTGACTTCATTGGCAGGGTGACTGAATCGAGTGACTTGATTGGCAATGGTGACTGGAATAGCAGTGACTTGATTGGCAGGGGTGACTGGAATAGCAGTGACTTGATTTGCAGGGGTGACTGGAATAGCCGTGACTTGCATGGCAGAGGTGAATGGAATAGCAGTGACATGATTGGCAGGGTGACTGGAATCGAAGTGACTTGATTGGCAGGGTGACTGGAATCGGAGTGACTTTGATTGGCAGGGGTGACTGGAATCGGAGTGATTTGATTGACAGGGGTGACTGAATCGGAGTGACTTGATTGGAAGGTGTGACTGGAATCGGAGTGACTTGATTGGCAGGGGTGACTGGAATCGGAGTGACTTGATTGGCAGGGGTGACTGCAATAGGAGTGACTTGATTGGCAGGGGTGACTGGAATAGCAGTGACTTGATTGGCAGGGGTTGACTGGAATAGCAGTGACTTGATTGGCAGGGGTGACTGAATAGCAGTGACTTGATTGGCAGGGGTGACTGGAATAGCAGTGACATGATTGGCAGGGGTGACTGGAATCGGAGTGACTTGATTGACAAGAGGGATTCGAATTGAGTGACTTGATTGGCAGGGGGTGACTGGAATCATAGTGACTTGATTGGCAGGTTGACTGGAATCAGAGTGACTTGATTGACGGGAGTGACTGGAATCGGAGTGACTTGATTGGCAGGGGTGATTGGAATCGGGTGACATGATTGGCAAGAGGGACTGGAATCGATTGACTTGATTGGCAAGAGGACTGGAATCGGAGTGACTTGATTGGCAAGAGTGACTGGAATAGGAGTGACTTGATTGGTAAGGTGACTGGAATCGGAGTGACTTGATTGGCAGGGGTGACTGCAATTGGAGTGACTTGATTGGCAAGAGGGGCTGGAATCGGAGTGACTTGATTGGCAGGGGTTACTGGAATCGGAGTGACCTGATTGGCAAGAGGGACTGAATCGAGTGACTTGATTGGCAAGGGTGACTGGAATAGCAGTGACTTGATTGGCAGGGGTGACTGGAATAGCAGTGACATGATTGGCAGGGGTGACTGGAATCGGAGTGACTTGATTGGCAGGGGAGGCTGGAATCGGAGGGACTTGATTGGCAGGGGTGACTGGAACTTGATTGCAGTGACTTGATTGGCAGGGACGACGGGAATAGCAGTGACATGATTGGCAGATTGGGTGACTGGAATCGGAGTGATTTGATTGGCTAGAGGGATTAGAATTGGAGGACTTGATTGGCAGCGGTGACTGGAATCATAGTGACTTGATTGTCAGGGGTGACTGGAATTGGAGTGACTTGATTGCAAGAAGGGACTGGAATCAGAGTGACTTGATTGGAAGGGGTGACTGGAATCGGAGTGACTTGATTGGCAAGAGTGACTGGAATCGGAGTGACTTGATTGGCAGGGATGACTGGAATCGGAGTGACTTGATTGGCATGAGTGATTGGAATCGGAGTGACTTGATTGGCAGGGGTGACTGGAATCGGAGTGACTTGATTGGCAGGGGTGACTGGAATCGGAGTGACTTGATTGGCAGGGGTGACTGGAATCGCAGTGACTTGATTGGCAGGGGTGACTGGAATAGCAGTGACTTGATTGGCAGGGGTGACTGGAATAGCAGTGACTTGATTGGCAGGGGTGACTGAAATATCAGTGACTTGATTGGCAGGGGTGAGTGGAATAGCAGTGACATGATTGGCAGGGGTGACTGGAATCGGAGTGACTTGATTGGCAAGAGGGATTTGAATTGGAGTGACTTGATTGGTAGGGGTGACTGGAATCATAGTGACTTGATTGGCAGGGGGTGACTGGAATAGCAGTGACATGATTGGCAGGGGTGTCTGGAATCGGAGTGACTTGATTGGCAAGAGGGACTGGAACCGGAGTGACTTGATTGGCAAGAGGGACTGGAATCGGAGTGACTTGATTGCAAGAAGGGACTGGAATCGGAGTGACTTGATTGGAAGGAGTGACTGGAATCGGAGGACTTGATTGGCAGGAGTGACTGGAATCGGAGTGACTTGATTGACAGGGGTGACTGGAATCGGAGTGACTTGATTGGCAGGAGTGATTGGAATCGAAGTGACTTGATTGGCAGGGGTGACTGGAATCGGAGTGACTTGATTGGCAGGGGTGACTGGAATCGAGTGACTTGATTGGCAGGGGTGACTGGAATCGCAGTGACTTGCTTGGCAGGGGTGACTGGAATAGCAGTGACTTGATTGGCAGGGGTGACTGGAATTGGAGTGACTTGATTGGCAAGAGGGATTAGAATTGGAGTGACTTGATTGACAGGGGTGACTGGAATCATAGTGACTTGATTGGCAGGGGTGACTGGAATCGGAGTGACTTGATTGGCAGGGGTGGCTGGAATCGGAGTGACTTGATTGGCAAGAGGGACTGGAATCGAGTGACTTGATTGGGAGGTGACTGGAATCGGAGTGACATGATTGGCAGGAGTGACTGGAATCGGAGTGACTTGCTTGGCAGGGGTGACTGGAATCGGAGTGACTTGATTGGCAGGAGTGACTGGAATCGGAGTGACTTGATTGACAGGGGTGACTGGAATCGGAGTGACTTGATTGGCAGGAGTGGCGGGAATCGGAGTGACTTGATTGGCAGGGGTGACTGGAATCGCAGTGACTTGATTGGCAAGAGGGACTGGAATCGGAATGACTTGATTGGCAAGAGGGACTGGAATCGGAGTGACTCTATTGGCAGGGGTGACTGGGATCGCAGTGACTTGATTGTCAAGAGGGACTAGAATTGGAGTGACTTGATTGGCAGGGGTGACTGGAATCGCAGTGACTTGATTGGCAGGGGTGACTGGAATCGCAGTGACTTGATTGGCAGGAGGGACTGGAATCGGAGTGACTTGATTGGCAGGGGTGATTGGAATCGATGTGACTTGATTGACAAGAGGGACTGAATCGGAGGACTTGATTGGCAGGGGACTGGAATCGCAGTGACTTGATTGGCAAGAGGGACTGGAATCGGAGTGACTTGATTGACAGGGGTGCCTGGAATCGGAGTGATTTGAATGGCAAGAGAGACTGAATCGGAGTGACTTGATTGGCAAGAGGGACTGAAATCGAGTGACTTGATTGGCAAGAGGGACTGGAATCTGAGTGACTTGATTGGCAGGGGTGACTGGAATCGGAGTGACGTGATTGGCAGGGTTGACTGGAATCGGAGTGACTTGATTGGCAGGGGTGACTGGAATCGGAGTGACTTGATTGGCAAGAGGACGTGAATAGCAGTACAGTGATTGGCAAGAGGGACTGGAATCGCTGTGACTTGATTGGCAAGAGGGACTGGAATAGCAGAGACTTGATTGGCAGGGGTGACTGGAATCGGAGTGACTTGATTGGCAGGGGTGACTGGAATTGGAGTGACGTGATTGGCAAGAGGGACTGGAATAGCAGTGACGTGATTGGCAAGAGGGACTGGAATCGCAGTGACTTGATTGGCAAGAGGGACTGGAATCGCAGTGACTTGATTGGCAGGGGTGACTGGAATCGGAGTGACTTGATGGGCAAGAGGTACTGGAATCGAAGTGACTTGATTGGCAGGGGTGACTGGAATTGCAGTGACTTGATTGGCAAAAGGGAATGGAATCGGAGACTTGATTGGCAAGAGGGACTGGAATCGGAGTGACTTGATTGGAAGGAGGGACTGGAATCGGAGTGACTTGATTGGAGGAGGACTGGAATCGGAGTGACTGATTGAATCTGGAATCGGAGTGACTTGATTGAAAGGGACTGACTGGAATCGAAGTGACTTGATTGGCAGGGGTGACTGGAATCGGAGTGACTTGATTGGCAGGGGTGACTGGAATAGGAGTGACTTGATTGGCTGGGTTGACTGGAATAGCAGTGACTTGATTGGCGGGAGTGACTGGAATCGGAGTGACTTCATTGGCAGGGGTGACTGGAATCGGAGTGACTTGATTGGCAATGGTGACTGGAAGAGCAGTGACTTGATTGGCAGGGGTGACTGGAATAGCAGTGACTTGATTTGCAGGGGTGACTGGAATAGCCATGACTTGCATGGCAGAGGTGAATGGAATAGCAGTGACATGATTGGCAGGGGTGACTCGAATCGAAGTGACTTGATTGGCAGGGATGACTGGAATCGGAGTGACTTGATTGGCAGGGGTGACTGGAATCGGAGTGACTTGATTGACAGGGGTGACTGGAATCGAGTGACTTGATTGGAAGGAGTGACTGGAATCGGAGTGACTTGATTGGCAGGGGTGACTGGAATCGGAGTGACTTGATTGGCAGGGTGACTGGAATAGCAGCGACTTGATTGGCAGGGGTGACTGGAATAGCAGTGACTTGATTGGCAGGGGTGACTGGAATAGCAGTGACTTGATTGGCAGGGGGACTGGAATAGCAGTGACTTGATTGGCAGGGGTGACTGGAATAGCAGTGACATGATTGGCAGGGGTGACTGGAATCGGAGTGACTTAATTGGCAAGAGGGATTCGAATTGGAGTGACTTGATTGGCAGGGTGACTGGAATCATAGTGACTTGATTGGCAGGGGTGACTGGAATCGGAGTGACTTGATTGGCGGGAGTGACTGGAATCGGAGTGACTTGATTGGCAGGGGTGATTGGAATCGGAGTGACTTGATTGGCAAGAGGGACTGGAATAGCAGTGACTTGATTGGCAAGAGGGACTGGAATCACTGTGACTTGATTGGCAAGAGGACTGGAATAGCTGTGACTTGATTGGCAGGGGTGACTGGAATCGGAGTGACTTGATTGGCAGGGGTGACTGCAATTGGAGTGACGTGATTGGCAAGAGGGGCTGGAATCGAAGTGACTTGATTGGCAGGGGTTACTGGAATCGGAGTGACTTGATTGGCAAGAGGGACTGGAATCGGAGTGACTTGATTGGAAGAAGGACTGCAATAGCAGTGACTTGATTGGCAGGGGTGACTGGAATCGGAGTGACTTGATTGGCAGTGGTGACTGGAATCGGAGTGACTTGATTGGCAGGAGTAACTGGAATCGGAGTGACTTGATTGGCAGGGGTGACTGGAATAGCAGTGACTTGATTGGCAGGGGGTGACTGGAATAGCAGTGACATGATTGGCAGGGGTGACTGGAATCGGAGTGACTTGATTGACAAGAGGATTAGAATTGGAGTGACTTGATTGGCAGGGTGACTGGAATCATAGTGACTTGAATGGCAGGGGTGAGTGAAATAGGAGTGACTTGATTGGCAGGGGTGACTGGAATCGGACTGACTTGATTGGCAAGAGGGATTTGAATCGAGTGACTTGATTGGCAGGGGTGACTGGAATCGGAGTGACTTGATTGGCAGGAGTGACTGGAATCGGAGTGACATGATTGGCAGGGGTGACTGGAATCGGAGTGACTTAATTGGCAGGGGGTGATGGAATCGGAGTGACTTGATTGGCAAGAGGGACTGGAATCGGAGTGACTTGATTGCAAGGGGACTGGAATCGGAGTGACTTGATTGGAAGGAGGGACTGGAATCGGAGTGACTTGATTGGCAGGGGTGACTGGAATCGGAGTGACTTGATTGAAAGGAGTGACTGGAATCGGAGTGACTTGATTGGCAGGGGATTGGAATCGGAGTGACTTGATTGGCAGGGGTGACTGGAATCGGAGTGACTTGATTGGCAGGGGTGACTGGAATCGGAGTGACTTGATTGGCGGGGTGACTGGAATCGCAGTGACTTGATTGGCAGGGGTGACTGGAATAGCAGTGACTTGATTGGCAGAGTGACTGGAATCATCAGTGACTTGATTGGCAAGAGGGATTGGAATAGCTGTGACTTGATTGACAGGGGTGACTGGAATCATAGTGACTTGATTGGCAAGAGTGACTGGAATAGCAGTTTGATTGGCAGGGGTGGCTGAATCGGAGTGACTTGATTGGCAAGAGGGACTGGAATCAGAGAGACTTGATTGGGAGGGGTGACTGGAATCGGAGTGACATGATTGGCAGGGTGATTGGAATCGGAATGACTTGATTGGCAAGGGGTGACTGGAATCGGAGTGACTTGATTGGCAAGAGGGACTGAATCGGAGTAAATTGATTGCAAGAGGGACTGGATTCGTTGTGACTTGATTGGAAGGAGGTGACTGGAATCGGAGTGACTTGATTGGCAGGAGTGACTGGAATCGGAGTGACTTGATTGGCAGGGGTGACTGGAATCGGAGTGACGTGATTGGCAAGAGGGACTGGAATCGGAGTGACTTGATTGGCAAGAGGGACTGGAATCGCAGTGACTTGATTGGCAAGGGTGACTGGAATCGCAGTGACTTGATTGGCAGGGGTGACTGGAATCGAGTGACTTGATTGGCAGGGGTGACTGGAATCGCAGTGACTTGATTGGCAGGGGTGACTGGAATCGCAGTGACTTGATTGGCAGGAGATTGAATTCGGAGTGACTTGATTGGCAGGGGTGACTGGAATCATAGTGACTTGATTGGCAGGAGGGACTGGAATCGGAGTGACTTGATTGGCAGGGGTGACTGGAATCGCAGTGACTTGATTGGAAAGAGGGACTGGAATCGGAGTGACTTGATTGGAAGGGGTGACTGGAATCGGAGTGATTTGATTGGCAAGAGGGACTGGAATCGGAGTGACTTGATTGGCAGGGGTGACTGGAATCGCAGTGACTTGATTGTCAATAGGGACTTGAATTGGAGTGACTTGATGGGCAGGGGTGACTGGAATCGGAGTGACTTGATTGGCAAGAGGGACTGGAATCAGAGTGATTTGGGTGCCAAGAGGGACTGGAATCGGAGGGACTTGATTGGTAGGGGTGACTGGAATCTGAGTGACGTGATTGGCAGGGGTGACTGGAATCGGAGTGACTTGATTGGCAGGGGTGACTGGAATCGGAGTGACTTGATTGGCAAGAGGGACTGGAATAGTAGTGACTTGATTGGCAAGAGGGACTGGAATCGCTGTGACTTGATTGGCAAGAGGGACTGGAATAGCAGTGACTTGATTGGCAGGGGTGACTGGAATCGGAGTGACATGATTGGCAGGAGTGACTGCAATTGGAGTGATTTGATTGGCAAGAGGGACTGGAATTGGAGTGACTTGATTGGCAGGGGTGACTGGAATCGCAGTGACTTGATTGGCATGAGGTACTGGAATCGAAGTGACATGATTGGCGGGGATGACTGGAATCGGAGTGACTTGATTGGTAAGAGCGACTGGAATCGGAGTGACTTGATTGGCAAGAAGGACTGGAATAGCAGTGACTTGATTGGCAAGAAGGACTGGAATCAGAGTGACTTGATTGGCAGGGGTGACTGGAATCGAAGTGACTCCATTGGCAGGGGTGACTGGAATAGGAGTGACTTGATTGGCAGTGGTGACTGGAACATCAGTGACTTGATTGGCAGGGGTGACTGGAATAGCAGTGACTTTATTGGCCGGGGTGACTGGAATAACAGTGACATGATTGGCCGGGATGACTGGAATCGGAGTGACTTGATTGGCATGAGTGACTGGAATCGGAGTGACTTGATTGGCAGGGGTGACTGGAATCGGAGTGACTTGATTGGCCGGAGTGACTGGAATCGGAGTGACTTGATTGGCAGGGGTGACTGGAATCGGAGTGACTTGATTGAAAGGAGTGACTGGAATCGGAGTGACTTGATTGGCAGTGGTGACTGGAATCGAAGTGTCTGGATTGGCAGGGGTGACTTGAATCGGAGTGATTTGATTGGAAGGAGTGACTGGAATCGAAGTGACTTGATTGGCAGCAGTGACTGGAATCGGAGTGACTTGATTGGCAGGAGTGACTGGAATCGGAGTGACTTGATTGGCAGGGGTGACTGGAATCGGAGTGACTTGATTGGCAAGAAGGACTGGAATCGGAGTGACTTGATTGGCAGGGGTGACTGGAATCGCAGTGACTTGATTGGCAAAAGGGACTGGAATCGGAGTGACTTGATTGGAAGGGGTGAATGGAATCGGAGTGATTTGATTGTCAAGATGGACTGTAATCGGAGTGACTTGATTGGAAGGAGTGACTGGAATCGAAGTGACTTGATTGGCAGGGGTGACTGGAATCGGAGTGACTTGATTGGCAGGAGTGACTGGAATCGGAGTGACTTGATTGGCAGGGGTGACTGGAATCGGAGTGACTTGATTGGCAAGAGGGACTGCAATTGGAGTGACTTGATTGGCAGGGGTGACTGGAATTGCAGTTACTTGATTGCCAAGAGGAACTGGAATCGGAGTGACTTGATTGGAAGGGGTGACTGGAATCGGAGTGATTTGATTGGCAAGATGGACTGGAATCGGAGTGACTTGATTGGCAAGAGGGACTGGAATCGGAGTGACTTGATTGGCAAGAGGGACTGGAAGCGGAGTGACTTGATTGGCAGGGGTGACTGGAATCGGAGTAACGTGATTGGCCGGGGTGACTGGAATCGGAGTGGCTTGATTGGCAGGGGTGACTGGAATCGGAGTGACTTGATTGGCAAGAAGGAGTGGAATAGCAGTGACTTGATTGGCAAGAGGGACTGGAATCGCTGGACTAGATTGGCAAGAGGGACTGGAATCGCAGTGACTTGCTTGGCAGGGGTGACTGGAATCGGAGTGACTTGATTGGCAAGAGGTACTGGAATCGAAGTGACTTGATTGGCAGGGGTGGCTGGAATCGCAGTGACGTGATTGGCAAGAGGGACTGGAACCGGAGTGACTTGATTGGCAAGAGGGAATGGAATCGGAGTGACTTGATTGCAAGAAGGGACTGGAATCGGAGTGACTTGATTGGCAGGGGTGACTGGAATCGGATCGACTTGATTGGAAGGAGTGACTGGAATCGGAGTGACTTGATTGGCAGGGGTGACTGGAATCGGAGTGACTGATTGGCAGGAGTGATTAGAATCGGAGTGACTTGATTGGCAGGGGTGACTGGAATTGGAGTGACTTGATTGGCAGGAGTGACTGGAATCGGAGTGACTTGATTGGCAGGGGGACTGGAATCGGAGTGACTTGATTGGCAGTGGTGACTGAAATATCAGTAACTTGATTGGCAGGGGTGACTGGAATAGTAGTGACTCGATTGGCAGGAGGGACTGGAATCGGAGTGACTTGATTTCCAGGGGTGACTGGAATCGGTGTGACTTGATTGACAAGAGGGACTGGAATCGGAGTGACTTGATTGGCAGGGGTGACTGGAATCGCAGTGACTTGATTGGCAAGAGGGACTGGAATCGGAGTGACTTGATTGGCAAGAGGGACTGGAATCGGAGTGACTTGACTGGCAGGGATGACTGGAATCGGAGTGACGTGATTGGCATGGGTGACTGGAATCGGAGTGACTTGATACGAAGAGGGACTGGAATCATGGAATTAGATGTAATCGGTGTTGCATTTTGTCTCCTTTTTATGATCGGTTCATTGTCATCACTACTACCGGTACTTGTATCTGTGTCGGGTGGAGGCATGTACATATCATCGCAGAAGTCATGGTCATAGTCCTCCACTGTCACTCATTGCAAGCAACTCACGCACTCCTGTGAGTTCATCTGTTTCATCTATGGACATAGATAGAAATGTGATCAAAATAAACGTGTTTGAAGTTTTTTTAAAAAGAAAAGAAATCGATACAAAATAGCGCATAAATAAATAAATAAATGAGTATTCTAAAATAGCACATATCCAGGAATGCCTATGCGCTGTTAACATTTGTCATAGTAACAATGTAAAATGAAACTACTAAGGTGGCATTGGATTCGGGACCACTCGATTGAAGTCCTAGACCTTAGCTTAATGCCACAGTTCCAATGGACAACGTAGAAACATCAAAGTAGATCTACAGAATATATATATATATAATATTATATATCTATTCTTGTTATAAACAATTTCAATTTTAACGTTTTAAGGGACAAAACTGTTCTAGATCTATGTAGTCGTAATTATTAGTTAAACGTGTTATCTTTATCGGGACTATCTACAACTTATGGCCATTTTATTTTTAGTCAAAATGAGGGAAATAGAGCTTGGTCTAGATTCTAGGCTTGTAGATCTAGATTTGGACCTAGACCTAGATCTACAGTAAATCAATGTTATCTAGGTTAGAAATTATAGTTCTGTGTATACTACACGCTTGCTCATAATCGTATGGGAAATGTCGCTGAACGTCTAGAAAGGTTTCGAAAGAGTGTTGAAAGCCGATAGTAACAGCAAACTGTACTCAAATTGAAAATTCTGTAGTTTGTTGTGAGAAATGGCGGCTTGGTAAATTTCAAATTTCCAGACCCATGACGTAACTGCAAAGGTCACAGTGTAAACCCTAAGGCAAAATTGCGTATCTCCTTCCACAAAGGCAAATCGACGTCAGTGGTGGACTTACGTCGCATTGCCTTTGCGGAAGTAGCACCAAGCTGTCGCTTACATTGATTTTCAACATATAAAATGCCATTTCTAATGGAGATACGTCACTATGCCTTTTGACTATATTACAAATGGGTAAGATAAGCCCAATGAAGCCCAAACACAACAAATCTCTACTTTTGGAGATACGTCGTACATACTATATATACATACATACATGCATACATACATACATACATACATACATACAGACATATATGCGTAGACAATACGTACATACATACATAGATACCCCTATATGCATAGATACATACATCTACATACATACACACATACACACATACATACATACTTACGTACATACATACATTCAAACATACATACATACATACATACATACATACATACATACATACATACATACATACATACACACATGTATACATACATACATACATACATACATGATGCATACATACATACCTACATTCACACATACATAATACTTATATATATATATATATATATATATATATATATATATATATATATATATATATATATATATAATACATGCATACATACATACATGCATACATACATATATGTATACATACATACAAACATACATACATATATGCATATATACATACATACATACATACATACATACATACATCCATGCATACATACATACATACATACATACATACATACA
>JAXRKP010003322.1:0-17892 GCA_037039925.1 Doris montereyensis | reverse complement strand
CTCTCTCTCTCTCTCTCTCTCTCTCTCTCTCTCTCTCTCTCTCTCTCTCTCTCTCTCTCTCTCTCTCTCTCTCTCCAGTAGGAGAAAGTTTATGCTATGACGTAATAAACCCTAGCGTAGAGAAAACCTATATTTAGTTTATGACGTAATTATTTTGATGTACCTTGGTATCGATCTATTTATATATGGAAAAAGTAAAGAATCTTGCAGAACTTTATCGAAATGTGTAAAATAATATGGAAATTTTCGACCATATATAGTGGGGGTTATCCATGATATAAAGAAGAGAAGAACAAATAATGTGTGAGATTCCGCCACGTTTTTATGTCAGCCGGCATCAGATCCAATTATCGATTTGCTTCATCCAATGATTGATTGTTGACTGTGTGCATAATAAATAGCCTTTTTATAATTACTAAGGGAACCTTGGTGTTACTAGAGGGTCTACGTTAACATCTAAATCTAGAGTCATTGCCTGTTTCTCTTCGTAATACTATCCCTCTCCATTCCTCTTTCTCCACCAGTCTGCGTCATTGCAGACGCATTCATTGTACTATGACATAAAAATCAAACATCATAAACTTCCCTTGGTTTGTCATCTGTTACAGAATTAAAGTGGAAACGCATCTGCCACGAGATCTACAACTTTCATACACTTACCTCTGCCCCCCTTCCCGTCTTATTTTATACCTGCATGCCTGCCATTAGGCCCATTACACACATCTAACCCGAAGATGTCAGACCTGCACCCCCGCCCCCCCCCTCCCCAAACCCAATACATTCCTCCCACCCTGCTCCCCGTCCCGTGCACACAGCTAGCAGCAGACGTCCTCCCAATAACCTGTGCAAGCGTCAGTGTCACGTGGTATAAAGTTTACCCGTTGACACAACCTGCCGTGCCTTAATGAGTTTTCAATCCCATAATTCCACAGCTCCTGCTTGTCTACCTGTCTGACATTCCAGTGTGGCTGCTAGTCAGTCCGTGTAGCTTTTAACGGTAAAGGACTTGGGTAAGTTGATGCCTCCCGTCTTTGACAGGTGGAATTTGATGAAGTTACAACTTTAGAAGGAAGAGAAGAATAAGTCTGTGGCAGAAGCTAGAAGAAGCGCGGTTCTTAGAGAACTTGGATCGTGGGAGAACGAAGCAAGACGGTTTGCAGAACACTAGAAGAGGAAGAAGGGGAGAGACAGACGGACAGACAGAAGACAGAAACAGAACAGAAAAAGAATGAGACTCAGCACCGGGAACTCGGTAGTCAAGAGGCAAGGTGTCAGGCTCTCCAGACAAAAGGTAGTGGATTCGAGTCCCACCAACGATTGACAACATTTTTCGAGTTTTTTTTGCAATGCTACCCTCAACTCCCCCCGGTCAGGAAGTTGGATCGACATCTAATCCATCGGAGACGGACGATAGAAGTAGGTCCCGTGTGCAGGTCACAACATTCTGCGCATGTTAAGTAACCCTTGGCTGTTTAAAGGGCAGTCCTGCCAAAATTAATAAGTCTATCACAAAACATGAGAACACCTTAGCTGTGGATGTGGGTAAAATCACATCGCCGAACATCAAAACTCTCAGCACCGTTCACGACTATTAATTGCCACACATCCTTCTTGTTTCGACACCGTCCACTTCTACAAATTGACACATTTGTTTCTTGTTTCGACTGTCACTTCTACTAATTGACACATTTGACTCTTGTTTCGACACCGTCCACCTTCTACTAATTGACACATTTGACTCTTGTTTCGACACCGTCCCACTTCTACTAAATTGGCCCACATTTGACTCTTCTTTCGACACCGTCCGCTTCTACTAATTGACACATTTGACTCTTGTTTCGACACTCTCCACTTCTACTAATTGACACATTTGACTCTTGTTTCGACACTCTCACTTCTATAATTGACACATTTGACTCTTGTTTCGACACTCTCCACTTCTACTAAATGACACATTTGACTCTTGTTTTTCGACACTCTCTCCTTCTACTAATTGACACATTTGACTCTTGTTTCAACACTCTCCACTTCTACTAATTGACACATTTGACTCTTGTTTCGACACTCTCCCATACTAATTGACACATTTGACTCTTGTTTTCCACTTCTACTAATCCACTTCTCTTGTTTCGACTAATTCTACTAATTGACACATTTGACTCTTGTTTCGACACCGTCACTTCTACTAATTGACACATTTGACTCTTATTTCGACACTCTCCACTTCTACTAATTGACACATTTGACTCTTATTTCGACACTCTCCACTTCAACTAATTGACACATTTGACTCTTGTTTCGACACCGTCCACTTCTACTAATTGACACATTTGACTCTTATTTCGACACCGTCCACTGTTTGACTCTTATTTCGACACTCTCCACTTCTACTAATTGACACATTTGACTCTTATTTCGACACTCTCCATTTCTACTAATTGACACATTTGACTCTTTTCGACACCGTCCACTTCTACTAATTGACACATTTGACTCTTGTCGACACTCCCACTTCTACTAATTGACACATTTGACTCTTGTTTCGACACTCTCCACTTCTACTAATTGACACATTTGACTCTTATTTCGACACTCTCCATTTCTACTAATTGACACATTTGACACTTGTTTGGACACTCTCCACTTCTACTAATTGACACATTTGACTCTTGTTTCAACACTCTCCACTTCTACTAATTGACACATTTGACTCTTGTTTCAACACTCTCCACTTCTACTCATTGACACATTTGACTCTTGTTTCAACACTCTCCACTTCTACTAATTGACACATTTGACTCTTGTTTCGACACTCTCCACTTCTACTAATTGACACATTTGACTCTTGTTTCGACACTCTCCACTTCTACTAAATGACACATTTGACTCTTGTTTCGACACCGTCCACTACTACTAATTGACACATTTGACTCTTGTTTCGACACCGTCCACTACTACTAATTGACACATTTGACTCTTGTTTCGACACCGTCCACTACTACTAATTGACACATTTGACTCTTGTTTCGACACTCTCCACTACTACTAATTGACACATTTGACTCTTGTTTCGACACTCTCCACTTCTACTAATTGACACATTTGACTCTTGTTTCGACACTCTCCACTTCTACTAATTGACACATTTGACTCTTATTTCGACACTCTCCATTTCTACTAATTGACACATTTGACTCTTGTTTCAACACTCTCCAGTTCTACTAGTTGACACATTTGACTCTGTTTCGACACTCTCCACTACTACTAATTGACACATTTGACTCTTGTTTCGACACTCTCCACTTCTACTAATTGACACATTTGACTCTTGTTTCGACACTCTCCACTTCTACTAATTGACACATTTGACTCTTATTTCGACACTCTCCATTTCTACTAATTGACACATTTGACTCTTGTTTCAACACTCTCACTTCTACTAAATGACACATTTGACTCTTGTTTCGACACCGTCCACTACTACTAATTGACACATTTGACTCTTGTTTCGACACCGTCCACTACTACTAATTGACACATTTGACTCTTGTTTCGACACCGTCCACTACTACTAATTGACACATTTGACTCTGTTTTGACACTCTCCACTTCTACTAATTGACACATTTGACTCTTGTTGTCTCCACTTCTACTAATTGACACATTTGACTCTTGTTTCGACCTCTCCACTTCTACTAATTGACACATTTGACTCTTGTTTCGACATCGTCCACTACTACTAATTGACACATTTGACTCTTATTTCGACACCGTTCACTACTACTAATTGACACATTTGACTCTTATTTCGACACCGTTCACTTCTACTAATTGACACATTTGACTCTTGTTTTGACACCGTCTACTTCTACTAGTCATTTGACTCTTATTTTGACACCGTTCACTACTACTAATTGACACATTTGACTCGTATTTCGACACCGTTCACTACTACTAATCGACACATTTGACTCTTATTTCGACACCGTTCTACTACTAATTGACACATTTGACTCTTATTTTGACACCGTTCACCACTACTAATTGACACATTTGACTCTTATTTCGACACCGTTCACTACTACTAATTGACACATTTGACTTTTATTTCGACACCGTTCACTACTACTAATTGACACATTTGACTCTTATTTCGACACCGTTCACTACTACTAATTGACACATTTGACTCTTATTTTGACACCGTTCACTACTACAAATTGACACATTTGACTCTTATTTCGACACCGTTCACTACTACTAATTGACACATTTGACTCTTATTTTGACACCGTTCACTACTACTAATTGACACATTTGACTCCTATTTCGACACCGTCCACTACTACTAATTTCCATAATGGCTTGTGTCTTAACACCGTCCACTACTACTAATTTCCATATTTGGCTTGTGTCTTAACACCGTTCACTACTACTAATTACCATATTTGGCTTGTGTCTTAACACCGTTCACTACTACTAATTTCCATATTTGGCTTGTGTCTTAACACCGTTCACTGCTACTAATTACCATATTTGGCTTGTGTCTTAACACCGTTCACTACTACTATTTTCCATATTTGGCTTGTGTCTTAACACCGTTCACTACTACTAATTTCCATATTTGGCTTGTGTCTTAACACCGTTCACTACTACTACTTTTTGGTTTGTTTCTTAACACCGTTCACCACTAATTACCATGGCTTGTGTCTTAACACCGTTCACTACTACTAATTACCATATTTGGCTTGTGTCTTAACACCTTTCACTACTACTAATTAATTTCCATATTTGGCTTGTGTCTTAACACCGTTCACTACTACTAATTACCATATTTGGCTTGTGTCTTAACACCGTTCACTACTACTAATTACCATATTTGGCTTGTGTCTTAACCTTTCACTACTACTAATTAACACATTTGGCTTGTGTCTTAACACCGTTCACTACTACTAATTACCATATTTGGCTTGTGTCTTAACACATTTTATTGTTCACTACTACTAATTACCATATTTGGTTTGTGTCTTAACACCGTTCACTACTACTTTACTATATTTGGCTTGTGTCTTAACACCGTTCACTACTACTAATTACCATATTTGGCTTGTGTCTTAACACCGTTCACTACTACTAATTAACACATTTGGCTTGTGTCTTAACACCTTTCACTACTACTAATTAAGACATTATGCTTGTGTCTCGACACTGTTCACTACTACTAATTAAGACATTATGCTTGTGTCTCGACACCGTTCACTACTACTAATTACCATATTTGGCTTGTGTCTCGACACTGTTCACTACTACTAATTAACACATTTGGCTTGTGTCTTAACACCGTTCACTACTACTAATTACCATATTTGGCTTGTGTCTTAACACCGTTCACTACTACTAATTACCATATTTGCTTGTGTCTTAACACCTTTCACTACTACTAATTAAGACATTATGCTTGTGTCTCGACACTGTTCACTACTACTAATTAAGACCATATTTGGCTTGTGTCTCGACACCGTTCACTACTAAATTAACACATTTGGCTTGTGTCTTAACACCGTTCCACTACTACTAATTAACACATTTGGCTTGTGTCTTAACACCGTTCACTACTACTAATTACCATATTTGGCTTGTGTCTTAACACCTTTCACTACTACCTAATTACCATATTATGGCTTGTGTCTCGACACTGTTCACTACTACTAATTACCACATTTGGCTTGTGTTTTTAACACCGTTCACTACTACTAATTACCATATTTGGCTTGTGTCTTAACACTGTTCACTACTACTAATTACCATATTTGGCTTGTGTCTTAACACCCACGTTCACTACTACTAATTAAGACATTTGGCTTGTGTCTCGACACTGTTCACTACTACTAATTAAGATATTTGGCTTGTGTCTCAACACCGTTCACTACTACTAATTACCATATTTGGCTTGTGTCTCGACACTGTTCCCTACTACTAATTACCATATTTGGCTTGTGTCTTAACACCGTTCACTACTAATTACCATATTTCGCTTGTGTCATAACACCTTTCACTACTACTAATTACCATATTTGGTTTGTGTCTCGACACCGTTCACGACTACTAATTAAGACATTTGCTTGTGTCTCGACACCGTTCACTACTACTAATTACCATATTTGGCTTGTGTCTTAACACCACTACTACTAATTACCACATTTGGCTTGTGTCTTAACACCGTCCACTACTACTAATTACCACATTTGGCTTGTGTCTTAACACCGTTCACTACTACTAATTACCATATTTGGCTTGTGTCTTAACACCGTTCACGACTACTAATTAACACATTTGGCTTGTGTCTTAACACCGTTCACTACTACTAATTACCATATTTGGCTTGTGTCTTAACACCGTTCACTACTACTAATTACCACCTTTGGCTTGTGTCTTAACACCGTTCACTACTACTAATTACCACATTTGGCTTGTGTCTTAACACCGTTCACTACTACTAATTACCATATTTGGCTTGTGTCTTAACACCGTTCACTACTACTAATTACCATATTTGGCTTGTGTCTTAACACCGTTCACTACTACTAATTACCATATTTGGCTTGTGTCTTAACACCTTTCACTACTACTAATTACCATATTTGGCTTGTGTCTTAACACCTTTCACTACTACTAATTACCATATTTGGCTTGTGTCTTAACACCGTTCACTACTACTAATTACCATATTTGGCTTGTGTCTAACACCGTCCACTACTACTAATTACCATATTTGGCTTGTGATTAACACCTTTCACTACTACTAATTACCATATTTGGCTTGTGTCTCGACACCATTCACTACTACTAATTAACACATTTGGCTTGTATCTTTTAACACCGTCCACTACTACTAATTACCATATTTGGCTTGTATCTTAACACTGTCCACTACTACTAATTACCATATTTGGTTTGTGTCTCGACACCAATTCACTACTACTAATTACCATATTTGGCTTGTGTCTTAACACCTTTCACTACTACTAATTACCATATTTGGCTTGTGTCTGACACTGTCTACTACTACTAATTACCATATTTGGTTTGTGTCTTAACACCTTTCACTACTACTAATTACCATATTTGGCTTGTGTCCACACCGTTCACTACTACTAATTAACACATTTGGCTTGTGTCTTAACACCGTTCACTACTACTAATTACCATATTTGGCTTGTGTCTTAACACCGTCCACTACTACTAATTACATTGTGCTTGTCTAACACCTTCACTGCTACTAATTGCAAACTGTCGAACACTGCTCACTACTAATTACCATATTTGCGTCTGCTGCTACTACTAATTACCACATCGTCCACCGTTCACTGCTACTAATTGTCATTTGGCTTGTGTCTTAACACCGTTCACTACTACTAATTACCATATTTGCTTAGGTTCTAACACCGTCCTACTGCTACTAATTGCCGTACTGTCCCGTTCACTACTACTAATTACCATATTTAGTTTGTGTCTCGACACCGTCCATCATTACTAATTAAGCCATTTATGTGTCCACTGTTCACTACTAATTACCATATTTGCTTGTGTCCACTGTCCACTAACACTAAGTGTCACACTTGGCATACGACATCGTCCTGCTAACACTAAGTGCCACACTTGCTTGTGTCTCGACACCGTCCACTAACACTAAGTGCCACACTTGGCTGGTGTGTCTCGACACCGTCCACTAACACTAAGTGCCACACTTGGGTTGTGTGTCTCGACACCATCCACTCACACTAAATGCCACACTTGGCTTGTGTATCTCGACATCGTCCACTAACACTAAGTGCCACACTTTGCTTGTGTGTCTTGACATCATCCACTAACACTAAGTGCCACACTTTGTGTGTCTTGACACCATTAATTACTACTTTCTTGTCACATTTGACTTGTGTCTTGACACCATCAAGTACGACTAATTACCACACTTTGCTTGTTTCTTCACACCGTCAACTACTACTAATTAGTTCATTTGGCTTCTGTCTTGACACCGTCAACTGCTACTAATTACCACATCGTGGGTACTGACACCGTCAGTAATTACCACATTTCATTTGTGTCTTGACCCCTGTCCACTACTACTACTATCATACTTTGGCTTGTGACTTGACACCTTCAACTACTACTAATTGACACATTGCAATACTGTCCACTGCTACTAATTGCCAAACTGTCCACTGCTACTAATTGCCAAACTGTCCACTGCTACTAATTGCCAAACTGTCCCACTGCTACTAATTTTATTGCCAAACTGTCCCTGCTACTAATTGCCAAACTGTCCACTGCTACCTAATTGCCAAACTGTCATTGCTACTAATTGCTCGTACTGTCCATTGCTACTAATTGCCATACTGTCCATTGCTACTAATACCGTCCATTGCTACTAATTGCCAAACTGTGTCACAAACTGTCCACTGCACTAAAACTTGCTATACTGTCCATTGCTACTAATTGCCATACTGTCCAATTGCCAAACTATCCACTGCTACTAATTGCCATACTGTCCATTGCTACTAGTGCCAAACTATCCACTGCTACTAATTGCCAAACTGTCCACTGCTACTAATTGTAACACTGTCCACTGCTACTAATTGTAACACTGTCCTGCTACTAATTGCCAAACTGTCCACTGCTACTAATTGCCAAACTGTCCACTGCTACTAATTGCCAAACTCCACTGCTACTAATTGTAACACTGTCCTGCTACTAATTGCCAAACTATCCACTGCTACTAATTGCCAAACTATCCACTTACTAATTGCCAAACTGTCCACTGCTACTAATTGCCAAAATGTCCACTGCTACTAATTGCCAAACTGTCATCTGCTACTAATTGCCAAACTGTCCACTGCTACTAATTGCCAAACTATCCATTGCTACTAATTGCCATACTGTCCACTGCTAATAATTGTAACACTGTCCACTGCTACTAATTGCCATACTGTCCACTGCTACTAATTACCAAACTGTCCCTTGCTACTAATTGCCAAACTGTCTCTACTAATTACCAAACTGTCCCTCCCTTGCTACTAATTGCTAAACTGTCAACTGCTACTAATTGCCATACTGTCCACTGCTACTAATTGCCAAACTGTCCACTGCATTAATTGCCGTACCGTCCACTGTTACTAATTGCCAAACTGTCCACTGCTATTAATTGCCGTACCGTCCACTGTTACTAATTGCCATACTCTCCACTGCTACTAATTGCCATACTTTCCACTGCTACTAATTGCCATACTGTCCACTGCAACCAATAGCCATATTATTGTCAACTGTTACTAATTTTGTCACACCATTCACTATTACTAATTGCTCCACTATTCACTGCTACTAATTGCCATACTTTCTACTGCTTCTAATTGCCATACTGTCCACTGCTACTAATTGCCATACTGTCCACTGCTACCAATTACCATACTTTCCACTGCTACTAATTGCCATACTGTCCACTGCTACTAATTGCCATACTTTCCACTGCTACTAATTGCCATACTGTCCACTGCTACTAATTGCCATACTTTTCACTGCTACTACTTGCCATACTGTCCACTGCAACAATTGTCATACTGTCCATTGCTACTAATTGCCAAACTGTCCACTGCTACTAATTGCCAAACTTCCACTGCTACTAATTGCCAAACTGTCCACTGCTACTAATTTTATTGCCAAACTGTCCACTGCTACTAATTGCCAAACTGTCCACCGCTACTAATTGCCAAACTGTTCCACTGCTACTAATTGCCAAACTGTCCACTGCTACTAATTGCCATACTGTCCATTGCTACTAATTGCCAAACTGTCCATTGCTACTAATTGCCAAACTTTCCACTGCTACTAATTGCCAAACTGTCCACTGCTACTAATTGCCTGCTACTAATTGCCAAACTGTCCACTGCTACTAATGCCATACTGTCCATTGCTACTAATTGCCAAACTGTCCACCGCTACTAATTGTTACTAATTGCCAAACTGTCCATTGCTACTAATTGCTTGTCCATGCTACTAATGCCAAACTGTCCACTGCTTACTAAACTGTCATCTGCTACTAATTGCCAAACTGTCCACTACTAATTGCCAAACTGTCCATTGCTACTAATTGCCATACTGTCCACTGCTACTAATTGTAACACTGTCCACTGCTACTAATTGTCAAACTGTTCACTGCTACTAATTGCCAAACTGTCCTTGCTACTAGTGCCACTACCTAATTGTCCACTGCACTAATTGTAACACTGTCCACTGCTACTAATTGTAACACCTTCCACTGCTACTAATTGTAACACTGTCCACTGCTACTAATTGTAACACTGTCCACTGCTACTAATTGTAACACTGTCCACTGCTACTAATTGTCAAACTGTTCACTGCTACTAATTGCCAAACTGTCCCTGCTACTAATTGCCAAACTGTCAACTGCTACTAATTGTAACACTGTCCACTACTACTAATTGTAACACTGTCCACTGCTACTAATTGCCATACTGTCCACTGCTACTAATTGCTACCAAAAACTGTCCACTGCTACTAATTGCCAAACTGTCCACTGCTACTAATTGCCAAACTGTCCACTGCTACTAATTGCCAAAATGTCCACTGCTACTAATTGCCAAACTGTCCACTGCTACTAATTGCCAAACTGTCCACTACTATTAATTGCCACTACCGTCCACTACTAATTGCCATACTGTCCACTGCTACTAATTGCCATACTTTCCACTGCTACTAATTGCCATACTGTCCACTGCAACCAATAGCCATATTGTCAACTGTTACTAATTTTGTCACACCATTCACTATTACTAATTGCTCCACTATCCACTGCTACTAATTGCCATACTTTCTACTGCTACTAATTGCCACACTTCCACTGCTACTAATTGCCATACTGTCCACTGCTACTAATTGCCATACTTTCCACTGCTACTAATTGCCATACTGTCCACTGCTACTAATTGCCATACTTTCCACTGCTACTAATTGCCATACTGTCCACTGCTACTAATTGCCATATTGCCCACTATTAGTAATTGTCACACCATTCACTATTACTAATTCCTCCACTATCCACTGCTACTAATTGCCATACTTTCTACTGCTACTAATTGCCATACTGTCCACTGCTACTACTTAGCATACTGTCCACTGCTACTAATTGCCATACTGTCCACAGCTACTAATTGCCACACCGTCCACTGCTACTAATTGCCATACTGTCCACTGCAACTAATTGCATACTGTCCACTGCTACTAATTGCCACACCTTCCACTGCTACTAATTGCCATACCTTCCACTGCAACTAATTGCCATACCTTCCACTGCAACTAATTGCATACTGTCCACTGCTACTAATTGCCACACCTTCCACTGCTACTAATTGCCACACCGTCCACTGCTACTAATTGCCATACTGTCCACTGCAACTAATTGCATACTGTCCACTGCTACTAATTGCCACACCTTCCACTGCTACTAATTGCCATACTGTCCACTGCTACTAATTGCAATACCGTCCACTGCTACTAATTGCAATACTGTCCACTGCTACTAATTGCAATACTGTCCACTGCTACTAATTGCAATACTGTCCACTGCTATTAATTCCCATACTGTCCACTGCTACTAATTCTCGAACCATTCGCTGTTACTAATGGCGATACTGTCCACTGATATTAATTGTCGGACCATTCACTGTTACAAATATGCGATACTGTCCACTGCTACTAAATGTCGCACCATTCGCTGTTACTAATTGCAATACTGTCCACAGCTACTAATTTTCGCACAATTCACTGTTCCTAATTGCAATACTGTCCACAGCTACTAATTTTCGCACAATTCACTGCTACTAATTGCGATACTGTCCACTACTACTAATTGCATTACTTTCCACAGCTGCCACTTGCCATATTGTATACTGATACTAATTGTCATACTTCCATCTACTAATTGCCAATACTTCTCCACTGCTACGTATTACTGTACTAACCTCTTCTACTAATTGCCACACCGTCCACTGCTACTAATTGTCACATTGTCCATTGCTACTAATTCTCTGCTATTAATTGCCACAGCGTACACTGTTACTAATGGCCATACTGTTCACTGCGACTAATTTCACAGCGCCCGTTGTTATTACTTGCCACAATGTGCACTGCTACAATTGCCACTAATTGCCCCACTTGTCGAATGCTACCAATTGCAATACCGTCAACTGCTACTAATTCCCACATCGACAACTGTTACAATTACCATACTGCCCACTGTTACTAATTGGATACTATCCACTGTTTTTTATTCCTTAATGTCCACTGCTACTAATTGCCATAGCGTCTACTGCTACCAGATATCGTACTGGCCATTGCTATTAATTGCCATACTGTCCACTGCTACTATTTGACACAAAGTCCACTGCACACAAAGTCCACTGCAACTAATTGTCATAACGTCCACTGCTACTAATTGCCATAACGTCCACTGCTACTAATTGCGCCACAACGTCCACTGCTACTAATTGCCATAACGCCCACTGCTACTAATTGCCATAACGTCCATCAGTTACCACCACCGTCCAACTAATTACCATAACGTCCACTGCTACTAATTGCCATAACGTCCACTGCTACGAAGCGCCACAACGTCCACTGCTTCTAATCGTCACACCGTCCACTATTAATAATTGTCATACTGGTAACTGCTACTAATTGCCATACTGTCCACTATTACTAACTGACATACTATCCACACTATTAACTAGCATACCATCCATTTCTACTAATTGCGATACTGTCCGCTGCTACTAATTGCCACAGCGTCAATTGTTACAAATTGCCATACTGTTCACTGTTACCACCAACACATACTATCCACTGCTATTAATTGATATAAGGTGCACTTTATTAATTACCATATTGTCCACTGCTACGAATTGTTGTACTTCGCTACTAATTGTCATACTGTCCACTGACACTAATTGCCACCGTCCACCGTTACTAATTCCCCATGGTACTGTCCACCAAGCTACCACACTGTCCAATAATGCACCATTGCACTGTCCACCGCTACCAATTGCCATACCGACTGCTACACACACCGTCCACTGCTACCAAAACACCGTCCACCGTTACCAATTATTGTACTGTCCACTGCTACTAATTGCCATACTGTCCACCGCTAGCTAATTGCCATTGACATACCAATTCCACTATCCGCTGCTACTAATTGACACACTGTCCACTGTTACCAATTATTGTACCGTCCACTGCTACTAATTGTCATACCGTCCACTGCTACTAACTGCCATACCGTCCACTGCTACTAATTGCCCTTACCATCCACTGCTAATTGACACAATTGTCCAATTGTTACAAATTGCCATACTGTCCACTGCTACAATTGTCTACTGACACCAAGTCCACTACTACATCGCCATAACTGTCCACTGCTACCACCACTGTCCATCGCCATGCCAATCGTTACTTCTCCACTGCTACTAATTGCCATACTGTCCACTGCTACTAATTGTCTTGAAACCGTCCACTATTAGTAATTGCCACACTTGGCTTTTGTCCTCGACACCCTCCACTACTTTTCAGTAATTGTTAAAATACTTGGCTTTTTGTCTTGAAACTTCCACTACCAGTAATTGCCATACTGGTTTTTGTCTCGACACCCTCCACTACTAGTAATTGCCACACTTGGCTTTTGTCTCGGATACCCTCCACTACTAGTAATTGCTACACTTGGTTTTGTCTTCCACTACTAGTATCAAGCACACTTGGTTTGTGTCTTGGATACCGTCCAATTACTAGCAATTGCCATACACTTGGCTTTTGTCTCGACACCCTCCACTACTTAATTGCCACACTTGCTTTTTGTCTCGACACCTCCACTACTAGTAATTGCCACACTTGGCTTTTGTCTCGACACTTCCACTACTAGTAATTGCCACAATTGGCTTTTTGTCTCGACACTTCCACTACTAGTAATTGCCACATCTTGGCTTTTTGTCTCGACACCCTCCACTACTAGTAAATTGCCACACTTGGCTTCTTTGTCTTGACACCTCCAATTACTAGTAATTGCCACACTTGGTTTGTAGTCTTGATAACAACCACTACTATTATTGCCACAATTGACTTTGACTCGACACCGTCCACTACTATTAATTGCTACATTTGACTTTTGACTCGACACCGTCCACTACTATTAATTGCCACATTTGACTTTGACCTCGACACCGTCCACTACTACACTTGCCACACTTGGCTTGTGTCTGATACCGTCCACTACTATTAATTGGCACACTTGGCTTGTGTCTTGATACCGTCCACTACTATTAATTGCCACATTTGGCTTGTGTCTTGATACTGTCCACTACTATTAATTGCCACATTTGACTTTTGACTGACTTCTTCTTGATTCGACACTGTCCATTACTATTAATTGCCACACTTGACTTTTTGTTTCGACACCGTCCACTACTAGTAATTGCCACACCCTGACTTGTCTCTACACAGTTTGTCCACACCAGTGTCATAAACCACTTGACGTCTAGATCCAAGCCAAGGACATAATATACATTAGATCTGGATTGCTAGTACACAGTAAGTTAGTTTTCTGAACACTACTATTCTCCATAAAGTTTCATTGTCCTTGTCAGTACTTCGTCCACTAAATACCCTTCCCCAGACACACAGGCTACCACAAACACACACATACTGAACACACGCACATAGACATGTATACACCACATAGAGGCACACACAGATCCCCTCTACACGACAGCAGAACACCAGCTCCCCTCACTTTCCTCCCTCCTGCACTAGTTAAAGTGTAAACAGGCTGACACCCATTCTCTATCTAGTCGGGCACCGGTTTTCCTTTTCCTTGGACCAACCAGACAGTAGGTCACGTTGGTGGTGTGTGTTTTATGGCTGTATTTGCCTCCCAACGCTTTGCAACAGACACGCAAACATTAATAAAATAGTGTTTTATTTGTCCAATCTGGCTAACAGTACGATTGGTAAGTCATATATATCTATCTATCTATCTACTTATCTATCTGTCTATCTATCTATCTATCTATCTATCTATCTATCTATCTATCTGTCTCTCCATCTATCTATCTATATATCTATCTATCTAAGGTATCTAGCTGGCTTGCTATGTAGCTACCAACTTATATATATATATATATATATATATATATATATATATATATATATATATATATATATATATAATGTAATATATCCATCCATGTATTCACCCATCTATCCTTCCATCCATTCATCCAATCTATCTATCTAATTACGTATGTATATATGTATGTATGTATGTATGTATGTATGTATGTATGTATGTATGTATGTATGTATGTATGTATGTATGTATGTATGTATGTATGTATCTATTTCATCCAATCTAACTATCTATATATCTTTCATCTATATATTTATCTATCTATCCATCTATCTATCTAAATATACTCCATAACCTAATTCTGAGTTGTCGTTCTGTTCACTAAAGGCTCTGGTTTGCCAGACCACTAAGGTCATTTTTGCATGCAGGTTTCAAAGTATCCTAAATTCGTTTTCATTCGAAGAAAGATAAAGTTAAAAGATGAAATTGAAAGTTCAAATGTGAGGAATGAAATGCAGATGACTAAGGAAGTTCAAGATTTCTCATGAAAGTCGGCTGACTATCGCGTCAAATTTATTATAAATTACCGTATCACAATAACAAGAAATAATATATTTTGACCTTTGATGCAATCAAGATATTGACCTAACATCTACATCAGGATATTTGCATAGATGCAGAACATCTCTATTGTACATCTTGTTTCTGGTGTTTATATCTAGGTTTATTAGACCTAGATCTAGGTCTAGATCTTATATCAATATTTTAGCAAGATCTAATCTAGATCTAGATCTATATTTTTTGAATAAGATTTTTTGTACATACACGTACGAGAGATTTAATTTTATGCATCGCCTGGTAGATCTAGAATCCACATAAATCTACATCTTACCTCAAATCTTGATGAAACATATTATACCATTCTGATAGTCAAGAGATTTAAAGTTTTACTTCCTTCGATTCGATATAAAAATTTTATAGATTTGATCTTGATGTTGATTCTCTAAATCAGATCTAAAATATACATTTATGTCTAAATGTCATTTTAACAATAGTTGGGATGATTTTAGATCTAGAATTTAGATGTAGACGAATATGGAATATCAAGATAAAAGAATTTGCCATACATATTCATTCAAGTCTAGATTTATCTTAAGCTCGACCCTGATCTAGATCTACATCAGACATCATTTTGAAAATCAGTCTATGGAAATTTAAATCTCTCCAAATTTCTATTAAATTGATATTTAGATCTATCGATGGTTGTGTTTATGTCCATTGTATTTATCTGACTGTTATTTACAACTACATTGGTCAAAGAACGAATTTGACCAAACATCAACCTGCAAAGCAGGGTCAGCTTCAGTTATGGGTTTTCTTGAATCTCTACTCTTTAAAAAGGATGATAAATTATAGATCTAGATCTTATCTAGCAAACGGTAAGCGCAGCCAAAATTTATTATTTTGACATTCGTAAACCGATCAAATCAAGAAAATCTAGATCTGTATCTAAATAATAGGTCTAAAATGATTCTTCGTGATGGGGCTTTAAAAAAGTCCACACAAGCCCCCAAAGTTTCTGAGCTATAAAGTACACGTCTAGATCTAGGCCTTACTTCAAGAAACAATTTTGTATTAACTATCGAATTGGATCTACATGCAATAGTGTGCTTTTAATTTGTATCAAAATAGACAAAATAAACTGAGACAGTTGGAAAAGAAAATGATGTGATTTATAATTTTATTCCACACTGTTGCGTTTAGCTGTACAGCTACAGAAAAAGTTCTTATCATTGACCCATTTGAAATTGAAATGCCATATTTGATCTTTACATTGTTGTCCTATGTGAACTGGCAAAATTCACATTTGAACCTGCAATTGACGTCAGCCATTATGAAATTCCCTTTATCATTTGAGCTGCAATGTTACATGATTTTGACAATGTCACATTTTAACTTTATTGTCACATTTGAACCTCTAATACGAGTATTTGATTTGAAAAAAATATACTATCTGTCTGTCAATATATCGTATTATGTATCCATCTCTTTATCCATCTGTCTAATTGTAGAGTTATCCTTGTGTGTGATTTGCAAGCAGATGACAGATAGACAGACAGATAAAGTATGACTTTGTATGATTCATGCTTACCTTGAAAAAGAAAAGAAAAAGATTTCTTCTAGAAATGGCTGTCAGTTCTGTATCATATAAAAATCGTCTGCTGGTAGTTTTGTTTTGTTATTTTTCATGATCTCACTTGACATAAGCCCATCACTAACAATGAGAGTGGATTCGTTACGGATATCAATTGTAATTGTAGAAGAGGCATGTCAAGGATGCCCGAGGCATAGTATACGGCTTTGATTATGGGATTCATTTGTACAATGGAGCACTGCCAAAGGTAGATTTCTTCAAAGCCACGAAAATTGGTGGATGATTCTAAGATTCAAAATGGTATCACCCTCGTCTTGAAGTGCAAGCGTTTCTATACAGCAAGCGAGTCCATTATGTTTTCAACAAAAAATCAAAGTACCAAGCTAATCATGAACTATTGCAAATTTAGTTAGAAAAGGCCGCGAAAGGGCACTGTATAGTTGTCTAGATAAAATTATAAAACGGGAAAAGCCGTTAAAAATACAACGAGAAGATAATATTCGTGGAGGCGTTGTAACAAAACCGTTGGTGTTGTGAGTTTGTAATC
>JAXRKP010003321.1:0-5000 GCA_037039925.1 Doris montereyensis | reverse complement strand
TAATAGCTGACATTGCCAACGGATGTGTGTGTGAAGTCATTAATAGCTGACATTGCCAACGGATGTGTGTGTGTGAAGTCATTAATAGCTGACATTGCCAACGGATGTGTGTGTGAAGTCATTAATAGCTGACATTGCCAACGGATGTGTGTGTGAAGTCATTAATAGCTGACATTGCCAACTGATGTGTGCGACATCCATTGCCTCATTACGTGCTCACAGTCACACTCACATATCATCTGGTTGTTTTGTCCATCTGGTTGTTTTGTCCATTTGGTTGTTTTGTCCATCTGATTGTTTTGTTCATTTGGTTGTTTTGTCTATTTTGGTTGTTTTGTCCATCTGGTTGTTTTGTCCATTTGGTTGTTTTGTCTATTGGGTTATTTTGTTCATCTGATTGTTTTGTCTATCTGGTTGTTTTATCCATCTGGTGTTTTGGTTTTTTGTCCATTTGGTTGTTTTGTCCATTTGGTTGTTTTGTCCATTTGGTTGTTTTGTCCATTTGTTTTGTCCATCTGGTTGTTTTGTCCATATGATTGTTTTGTCCATTTGGTTGTTTTGTCCATTTGATTGTTTTGTCCATTTGGTTGTTTTATCCATCTGATTGTTTTGTCCATTTGGTTATTTTGTCCATTTGGTTGTTTTGTCCATCTGGTTGTTTTGTCCATTTTTGGTTGTTTTCTCCATCTGGTTGTTTTGTCCATCTGGTTGTTTTGTCCATCTGGTTGTTTTGTCCATCTGGTTGTTTTGTCCATCTGGTTGTGTTTTGTCCATCTGGTTGTTTTGTCCATCTGGTTGTTTTGTCTATTTGGTTGTTTTGTCCATTTGGTTGTTTTGTCCATCTGGTTGTTTGTCCATCTGGTTGTTTTGTCTATTTTGGTTGTTTTGTCCATCTGATTGTTTTGTCCATTTGGTTGTTTTGTCCATTCTGATTGTTTTGTCCATCTGGTTGTTTTGTCCATTTTGGTTGTTTTGTCCATCTGGTTGTTTTGTCCATTTGGTTGTTTTGTCCATTGGTTGTTTTGTTCTGTTTTGTCTATTTTGGTTGTTTTGTCCATCTGGTTGTTTTTGTCCATCTGGTTGTTTTGTCCATCTGGTTGTTTTGTCCATTTGGTTGTTTTGTCCATCTGGTTGTTTTGTCCATTTGGTTGTTTTGTCCATCTGGTTGTTTTGTCCATCTGGTTGTTTTGTCCATTTGGTTGTTTTGTCCATCTGGTTGTTTTGTCCATTTGGTTTATTTTGTCCATTTGGTTGTTTTGTCCATCTGGTTGTTTTTGTCCATTTGGTTGTTTTGTCCATTGGTTGTTTTGTCCATCTGGTTGTTTTGTCCATTTGATTGTTTTGTCCATCTGGTTTTGTTTGGTTGTTTTGTCCATCTGGTTGTTTTGTCCATTTGGTTGTTTTGTCCATTTGGTTGTTTTGTCCATCTGGTTGTTTTGTCCATCTGGTTGTTTTGTCCATCTGGTTGTTTTGTCCATCTGGTTGTTTTGTCCATCTGGTTGTTTTGTCCATTTGGTTGTTTTTGTCCATCTGATTGTTTTGTCCATTTGGTTGTTTTGTCCATCTGGTTGTTTTGTCCATCTGGTTGTTTTGTCCATTTGGTTGTTTTGTCCATTTGGTTGTTTTGTCCATCTGGTTGTTTTGTCCATTTTGTTTGTTTTTTGGTTGTTTTGTCATTTGTTGTTTTGTCCATTTGGTTGTTTTGTCCATCTGGTTGTTTTGTCCATCTGGTTGTTTTTTGTCCATTTGGTTGTTTTGTCCATTTGGTTGTTTTATCCATCTGGTTGTTTTGTCCATCTGGTTGTTTTGTCCATCTGGTTGTTTTGTCCATTTGGTTGTTTTGTCCATTTGGTTGTTTTGTCCATCTGGTTGTTTTGTCCATTTGGTTGTTTTGTCCATCTGGTTGTTTTGTCCATTTGGTTGTTTTGTCCATTTGGTTGTTTTGTCCATCTGGTTGTTTTGTCCATCTGGTTGTTTTGTCCATTTGGTTGTTTTATCCATCTGTTTTGTTTTGTCCATTTGGTTGTTTTGTCCATCTGGTTGTTTTCTCCATTTGGTTGTTTTGTCCATTTGGTTGTTTTGTCCATTTGGTTGTTTTGTCCATCTGGTTGTTTTGTCCATTTGGTTGTTTTGTCCATTTGGTTGTTTTGTCCATCTTGTTTTGTCAATCTGTTGTTTTGTCCATTTGGTTGTTTTGTCCATTTGGTTGTTTTGTCCATTTGGTTGTTTTGTCCATCTGGTTGTTTTGTCCATTTGGGGGTTGTTTTGTCTATTTGGTTGTTTTGTCCATTTGGTTGTTTTGTCCATTTGGTTGTTTTGTCCATCTGATTGTTTTGTCCATCTGGTTGTTTTGTCCATCTGGTTGTTTTGTCCATCTGGTTGTTTTGTCCATTTGGTTGTTTTGTCTATTTGGTTATTTTGTCCATCTGGTTTTGTCTATCTGGTTGTTTTGTCCATCTGGTTGTTTTGTCCATCTGGTTGTTTTGTCCATTTTGGTTGTTTTGTCCATTTGGTTGTTTTGTCCATCTGGTTGTTTTGTCCATCTGGTTGTTTTTTGGTCCATCTGGTTGTTTTGTCCATTTGGTTGTTTTGTCCATTTGGTTGTTTTGTCCATCTGGTTGTTTTGTCCATTTGGTTGTTTTGTCCATTTGGTTGTTTTGTCCATTTGGTTGTTTTGTCCATCTGGTTGTTTTGTCCATTTGGTTTTTGTCCATGTTTTGTCCATTTTGTTTTGTCCATTGGGTTGTTTTGTCCATTTGGTTGTTTTGTCTATTTGGTTGTTTTGTCCATTTGGTTGTTTTGTCCATCTGGTTGTTTTGTCCATCTGGTTGTTTTGTCCATTGGGTTGTTTTATCCATTGGAAAGTTGTTTTGTCATTTGGTTGTTTTGTCTGGTGGTTGTTTTGTCTATTTGGTTGTCTTGTTACTCATTTACGGTTGCCACAAAGCTTTTGTCTATTTTGTTTTGTCCATTTGTTGTTTTGTCCATTTGGTTGTTTTGTCTATTTGGTTGTTTTGTCCATCTGGTTGTTTTGTCCATCTGGTTGTTTTGTCCATCTGGTTGTTTTGTCCATTTGGTTGTTTTGTCCATCTGGTTGTTTTGTCCATCTGGTTGTTTTGTCCATCTGGTTGTTTTGTCCATCTGGTTGTTTTGTCCATCTGGTTGTTTTGTCCATTTGGTTGTTTTGTCCATTTGGTTGTTTTGTCCATTTGGTTGTTTTGTCCATCTGGTTGTTTTGTCCATTTGGTTGTTTTGTCCATTTGGTTGTTTTGTCCATCTGGTTGTTTTGTCCATTTGGTTGTTTTGTCCATTTGGTTGTTTTGTCCATTTGGTTGTTTTGTCCATTTGGTTGTTTTGTCCATTTGGTTGTTTTGTCTATTTGGTTGTTTTGTCCATTTGGTTGTTTTGTCCATCTGGTTGTTTTTGTCCATTTGGTTGTTTTTTGTCCATTGGTTGTTTTGTCCATCTGGTTTGTTTTGTCCATTTGGTTGTTTTTGTCCATCTGGTTGTTTTGTTTGGTTGTTTTGTCCATTTGGTTGTTTTGTCTGATTGTTTTGTTGTTGATTGTTTTGTCTATTTGGTTGTTTTGTCCATTTGGTTGTTTTGTCTATTTGGTTGTTTTGTCCATTTGGTTGTTTTGTCCATTTGGTTGTTTTGTCTATTTGGTTGTCTTGTCTATTTGGTTGTTTTTTGTCTATTTGGTTGTTTGTCCATTTGGTTGTTTTGTCTATTTGGTTGTTTTGTCCATTTGGTTGTTTTGTCCATTTGGTTGTTTTGTCTATTTGGTTGTTTTGTCCATTTGGTTGTTTTGTCCATCTGGTTGTTTTGTCTATTTGGTTGTTTTGTCCATTTGGTTGTTTTGTCTATTTGGGTTGTTTTGTCCATTTGGTTGTTTTGTCCATTTGGTTGTTTTGTCCATTTGGTTGTTTTGTCTATTTGGTTGTTTTTGGTTGTCCATTTGTTTGTTTTGTCCATTTGGTTGTTTTGTCATTTGGTTGTTTTGTCCATTTGGTTGTTTTGTCCATTTGGTTGTTTTGTCCATCTGGTTGTTTTGTCCATCTGGTTGTTTTGTCCATTTGGTTGTTTTGTCCATTTGGTTGTTTTTTTGTCCATTTGTTTGTTTTGTCCATTTGGTTGTTTTGTCCATTTGGTTGTTTTGTCCATTTGGTTGTTTTGTCCATCTGGTTGTTTTGGTTGTTTTTTGTCCATCTGATTGTTTTGTCCATCTGGTTGTTTTGTCCATTTGGTTGTTTTGTCCATTTTGGTTTTGTTTTGTCCATCTGGTTGTTTTGTACATTTGGTTGTTTTGTCCATTTGGTTGTTTTGTCCATTTGATTGTTTTGTCCATTTGGTTGTTTTTTTTGGTTGTTTTGTCCATTTGGTTGTTTTGTCCATTTGGTTGTTTTGTCCATTTGGTTGTTTTGTCCATTTGGTTGTTTTGTCCATTTGGTTGTTTTGTCTATCTGGTTGTTTTGTCTCATCTGGTTGTTTTGTCCATTTGGTTGTTTTGTCTATTTGGTTGTTTTGTCCATCTGGTTATTTTGTCCATCTGGTTGTTTTGTCCATCTGGTTGTTTTGTCCATCTGGTTGTTTTGTCCATTTGGTTGTTTTGTCCATTTGGTTGTTTTGTCCATTTGGTTGTTTTGTCCATCTGGTTGTTTTGTCCATCTGATTGTTTTGTCCATTTGGTTGTTTTGTCCATTTGGTTGTTTTGTCCATTTGGTTGTTTTGTCCATTTGGTGTTTTGTCCATTTGTTTTTTGTCCATTTGGTTGTTTTGTCTATTTGGTTGTTTTGTCTATTTGGTTGTTTTGTCCATTTGGTTATTTTGTCCATTTGGTTGTTTTGTCCATTTGGTTATTTTGTCCATTTGGTTGTTTTGTCTATTTGGTTGTTTTGTCCATTTGGTTGTTTTGTCTATCTGGTTGTTTTGTTCATCTGGTTGTTTTGTCCATTGGGTTATTTTGTCCATTTGGTTGTTTTGTCCATCTGATTGTTTTG
>JAXRKP010003320.1:0-18094 GCA_037039925.1 Doris montereyensis | reverse complement strand
CTCTCCTCTCTCTCTCTCCCTTCTCTCTCTCTCTCCTCTCTCCCCTCCCTCCTCTCGCTCCTCCTCCTCTCGCCCTCTCCTCCTCCTCCTCCTCCTCCCTCTCTCCTCTCTCAGCCCTCTCCTCCTCTCTCTCTCCTCCTCCTACCCCTCGTCTCTCCCTCGTTCTCTCTCCTCCCTCTCTCTCGTTCTCTCTCCTCATCTCATCTCTCTCTCTCTCATCGCTCCTCCTCTCTCCATCTCTCCCCTCCACTCCCTCTCATCTCTCTCATCCTCTCTCCTCTCTCTCCTCTCCTCCTCTCTCCTCTCCTCTCTCTCTCCTCTCTCCTCCTCTCTCTCCTCTCCCTCTCTCCTCTCTCCCTCCTCTCACTCTCCACTCCCTCTCTCGCCCTACATCTCCCCCTCCTCCCCTCTCCTCACTCCTCTCTCCATCGTCCCCTCTCCCTCTCTCTCCACACCTCTCTCTCCCTCGATCATCGTCTGCTCCTCTCGCGTCGCTCTCTCTCCTCGTCTCATCCGTCATCCCTCTCTCTCCTCACTCTCGCACCTACTCTCATTCTCCCCCCCCCTTTCTCTGCTCGCCCATCCCGTCTCTCATCTCTCACCCCATCATCCCTACTCCTCTCTACCGTCCCCCCCGCTCTCTCTTCTCTTCTCCCTCTCTCCATCCCCCGTCTCATCCCTCTCGCGTCTCGTCTCGTCCCTCTCTCCTCTCTTCATCGGCTCCTCATTCTCTCTCGGTCTCTCCCCGCTCCTCCTCCTCACTCTCTTCTCTCTCCTCCCCTGCTTCGCTGTCCTCTCTCGTATTCTCTCTCTCGTCTCGCTCTCTCTAGTCCTCTATCTCTCGCTCTCCGCCCTCTCCTCTCTGTCTCTCCTCTTCTCCTCTCTCCTCTCTCGGCTCTCTCCCTCTCTCTCCCCGTCTCCCTCCTCTCTCATCTTACTCCTCGTCAATCTACTCTCTCCAGTCTCGACCTTCCCTCTCTCCTCCCTCTGCCTCCTCTCTCTCTACCTACGTCCCCTCCGTCTCTCTCTCTCATCTTCGTCTCTCTCTCTCCCCCTCTCTCCCTCTCACTCAACATCTCCCTCCACCTACCCTCCCTCCTTTTTCCCTCTTTCCCTCCCCCCCCCTCCTCGACCTCTCCTCTCCCCATCTCTCCTCCTCCCCATTCTCTCATCTCTCTCATCATCTCTCTCCAGTATCCTTCCTTCATCAGTCTCTCTCTCTCTCTCTCTCTCTCCCTCTCTCTCTCTCACTCTCTCTCTCTCTCGCTCTCTCTCTCTCTCTCTCCCTCCCTCCCTCTCTCCTCTCTCCTCGTCTCTCTCCCCTCTCTCTCCCTCCCTCCCTCTCTCCCTCCTCTCTCTCCTCCTCTCCTCCCTCCTCTCCCTCTCTCTCTCCTCTCTCCTCCTCTCTCTCTCTCTCTCTCTCTCTCCCTCCTCTCCCTCTCTCTCTCTCTCTCTCTCTCTCTCTCTCTCTCTCTCTCTCTCTCTCTCTCTCTCTCTCTCTCTCTCTCTCTCTCGCCTCTCTCTCATATACTATAGTGGGAGTACAGATGATAAACGTGGTTCCCACAAATCCACAGAGGGACACTCACCAGAACTCTTTTCCTTGTGAGATGACCTCTGGCAACAGCCTGCAACAATGTGGCAGCCTCGTGTTTTTCCTTCAGAGCGCGGAACATTCTTCTATCTCTGCTTCCTCTCACGTGAGCTTGGATCAGCACGACACCACGACAGGCAGCCAGGAACCTCCGCCTGACAAGCCTTTGCTTCATCAACGTTTGAATTCTTATAACAGCGGCAATCCTTTGCTGGTGTTTTGCAGCCAAAAGTTTTCTGACAGCCCGCTGAATGACCACCGCCGACTTCTGCTGATGTTTGAACGCGATTTCCTGCATTTCTTTTCGGCGTCTTTCTTCTTCGATTTCTGACCTCCTTTTCGCGACACGCTTCCCTCGCTCTTTCACGTTGTAAAATCTTCTCCAGGCGCGTTGAATGACGTGGCAAGCAGAGTTCGATTCCTGAATCTTGAAACGAACGACTTCGCCTTGCCTCAGAGCACGGAACCTTTGTTGAATGCAAACTGTAGACCGTAGTAGTGAAATGTATTTTTCCCTCTGTTTTTTTGCTTTGTAGAAAGACTGGATTTTTATTGCCGCTTCGTGTCGGCGCAAACACAACTGCTCCGCTTCCTTTGCCAACGTCAGCTGTCTGTAACGTCTTTGAATGACAACAGCAGAACGTTTGAGTGAGAGAAACGCTGTGCGTTGATCCGTCCCCTTTTTCCATGCCCTGAAATGATCTTGAATAACCAAAACAGCATTTCTAGTCATGTGGAATTCGTTCTCGGCATTCAATCTCCTTGCAAACGCTTGAAGACAAATCACTGCATGTCTCTGCTTCGGTGTAGCATTTACGAGTCAGATGCATTCGGTAAATAGATTGTATTTTCACAGCTGACAACTTGAAGGAAACAAACGTAGCTTGCACTTCTTTCATTAGGTGAAAAGCCCTAAACTGCCTTTTTGCAGCAGAATGACTGCATCTCTCTTTTGTTCATATTTTCTCTGTGTCACGTATCTTCTAAATACTGATTGAATCTTTACTGCAGATTTTTCTTTGCGCTGATGTATTTTTTTCAAATGGACTAGAGACTTCCATGCAAGATGCATTCGATAAAATGATTGGATAACAATCGTGGCTTCTCTTTTCCTGACAAATTCTCCTCTTGCCTCTGTCATAGCTTGGAATGCTCGAAATTTGCTCTGGATGATAAGAGCCGTTTTTCTGCGTCTGAAACTTTTGGTAGGTAAAAATCTTCTCACCGCTGCTTGTAGGATAATGACTGACTTTCCCCGCCTGCGTTTTTATCCTGCAAATGATTTCTATAACGCCTTTGCAACACAATGGTCGATTGTCTCAGTGACAAGTAATGCTCGCAACGAGTCGTGTATGACAATAATTGCGGTAGGCTCTCTGAATGATAACAGTGGCCAGTCTCAAGGCCAAAAACTTAATTCTTCTTTTATACTTACTGAAGCTGGACTGGATGACAAGAGCTGCCTGTCTTGTGGACTGGAATTGGTGTCTGGCTTTTCTACACCTGACGAGACTCTGTAGGAAAATGGCGGCTGCTTTTAGCCGGAGGAAATCGTTTCTCTTATTTCTAGCCAGGACCGTCGCTCATTCTCCTTTGTATGGTCATAGCGGCCGTCCTCTGTCGGCTAAACTGCATTCTCTGCCTGGACATCCTCCAACACGCTTGAATCGCTATTGCGCGTTTTTGTTCTCGAAAGACCTTTCGTGCACGGTGACCTTGCCACACGGCTTGAATGAGGCTGGCACACTGAGCGTCTCTCTCTGATTTCAGACGCACAATCGCCGATTGGCAAGTTTCATCCTCCAAGCCTTCTGCACTTCGAACGTGGCTTTCTTCAACGTTAAAAATCTTGAGCGGGCGATGAAAGCTTTTGAAATTTTTCTGTATGGTAACAGCAGCGTGTGTGGATCTCAGCGCCCAGCGAATGGATTTCTCTCTGAGTCAACCAACGTCTGCAGTGTTTTTGAATAGTGAGTGCTGCTCTTTTCGTCTTTTCAAACCTGTGGTGAACCAGATGAGATTTCCACGTTTTCTGAATAACAATGGCAGCATCAACTCGTCTGGCCAATTTCAAGGCATTCACTTGGACTCTGTTTCTATAACCTCTCCAAAAGCTTTGGACACAAACAGCAGACCTTTTCATCTCATCAAAACGCCTCAAACAAACCCTTCCCCGATACAGTTTCTGAAAGACCACGGCTGCATTCGCCCTTTCTTCCCACAGCGCTTGGATAACGTCTGCGAGCCAACACCATTCTCCATCGTTTCTGCAAGAGACAGACAGACGACTTTGTCCTCTGATATTGCTTCATGCACATGACTTTCCTCACTCGTGTTTGAATGACAACGGCAGCTTTGTTATGCAGATCAAACCTCAAAGCAGCGACCAGTGTCCGAGCTGAATAGCCTCTCCAGCATCGCTGTATGCAAATGGCTGATTTAGTTTCCCCGTTTCAGCTTCTTCCTCACCAGCCATCCGCGAAGGTTCCTCTGTACAACCATCACAGCTTGATTCTCTTTTGTTGCATTTCAGCTTCCAGCAAGAGCTTCCTTCTGACCTCTCTTTTCACAAGGAAAAGTCTCCAGTGACTTTGTATTATGACAACAGCTTCTTTCTTCCTCCTGAACATCTTTGCGTTCGATAAACGATTTATAAACTCTTTGAATGACCGTTGAAGCTCTCCCTCTCTTCTCTCTCTTCCTTCCAACATGACCCCTCCAATGTCTCTGTAAAATGGCTGGCACGTTTCTGGCACACTTTCTTCCAACATGACCCCTCCAATGTCTCTGTATGCACAAATGGCTGGCCTCTCTTCCCTTAAACCTGCACTTCCAACATGACCCCTCCAAAGTCTTCTGTACTGACAAGCTTCTCTTCTCTCTTCCAAAACCTGACCCTCCAATGTCTTCCTTCCAACATGACCCCTCCAATGTCTCTGTATGCAAACGGCTGATGCTTCTCTTCTCTCTCAACCCTTCCTTCCAAAAACCTCGTCTCTGCAAACACTGATGCTTCCTTCCAAACATGACCCCTTCCAACATGACCCTCCAATGTCTCTGTATGCAAATGGCTGCTGATTCCTTTTCAACATGACCCCTTGTCTTCTGGCTCTTCCCTCTTCCCTCAAAACCTTCGGCACACTTTCTTCCAACATGACCCCTCCAATGTCTCTGTATGCAAACAGCTGATGCTTCTCTTCTCTCTTCCCCCCTCCAATGTCTCTGTATGCAAATGGCTGATGCTTCTCTTCTCTCTTCCTTTAAGTTCCTTCCAACATGACCCCTCCAAAGTCTCTGTATGCAAATGGCTGATGCTTGTTTCTCAAACGCTGGCGCTTCTGCTTCTTCCCTTAAAACCTCGGCACACTTCCTTCCAACATGACCCCTCCAATGTCTGTATGCTGTATGCAAATGGACCCCTCCAAAGTGATGCTTCTCTTTCTCTCCCTCAAAACCTCGGCACACTTCCTTCCAACATGACCCTCCAAAGTCTCTGTATGCAAATGGCTGATGCTTCTCTTTCTCTTCCCTCAAAACCTCAGCACACTTCCTTCCAACATGACCAATGTTTCCTCCAAAGTCTCTGTATGCAAATGGCTGATGCTTCTCTTCTCTTTCCTTCAAAACCTCAGCACAAACCCCTCAATGTCTCTGCAAACTGCATGCTTCCTTCCAACATGACACTTCCTTCCAATGTCCAATGACTCTGTATGCAAATGGCTGATGCTTCTCTTCTCTCTTCCTTCAAAAAACCCTTCCAACATGACCCCTCCAAATCTCTGTATGCAAACAGCTGATGCTTCTCTTCTCTCTTCCCTTAAAACCTCGGCATTCCTTCCAACATGACCCACTCCAATGTCTTTGTATGCAAACAGCTGATGCTTCTCTTCCAACATGACCCCTCCAATGTCTCTGTATGCAAATGGCTGACCTTTTCATGTCATCAAACCGTCTTGAACACATCTGGCTACGCCATCTTGTCTGAACAACCAAGGCTGCATTATTCATTCGCTTCTTAAAATCATGGAACTGTCTTTGGGCCAAAATCATTCTCCATTGTTTTTGTAGCACAACTATGAAATGCCGCTGCCTGTGATAACCTCTCGTGCAAAGCATTCGACGTACCCACTTTTGAATCGTGGTCACCGATTTATCTTGCAGTTCGCGTCTCACCGGGCGGCGGCACGAAGCCTGGTCGAATATCCTCGCCAACATTTCTGAATGCAAATGGCCGATGTTATTTCCTCTTCCACCCTTTTACGAGAGAGCCATTCACGGACATGCTTCTGAATTGTCAGCGCTGCTCGTTCCATCTTCTTATGACTCTCAGCCTCCCTCATCGTCCTTCTCTTTTCTACTTCTTTCAACGCTGCCACCACAGCTTTTCTCTTCTTCCACTGAGTTTGAATGATCACGGCGGATTTTTTCTGGGCTATGAAATTCCTTCTAGCACGGATGCTCCTCCAGAGGTTTTACTGCCTGATGACTGCCGCATTTTCGAGTCGTTTCGTCGTTCTTCAAGAGCCTCCAGCTCCTGGCCTCTCTTCTTGACGAGATGCTTCCTGAAATGGCACTGAATTACCTGCACAGCTGTCTGAAAAGCCACAAGAAGAACAAAGCAAAATTATGAGAGAGACAGGTGTGGTAATTATAGTAAAGTGTTGCAACCTTTTAATATAGGGTCCACACAAAAGTTTACGCTATTATTTCTATGTGACTTAACCCTTTAGCATTTAAACCGACAAAAAACGACTCGTGCCCAAAAATGATTCGCGATAGAAACCGACAAGAGACACACCTTTTTTTTTGCTAGCTATAATTGGTCACATAAATGATGCTATTGTTCTAAATTTAGAATAGAATACAAGTTTAAAGGTCAGGCAGCTTCACGTGACCAACTGAAGGGAATGTTGCGAAGGTGCAGACCAATCCACATTCTTTTGTGGCAGGAAGTCAGAAACATTTAACAAACCGGGTTGCCACAACGGAAAGGAAGTTGAAGGTACAGAACAAGATGGCCGCTTAATGTAAATACAAACGGGTTCAAATCCTTTGTGCATTATCGTTCATGTTTCCTTGTTTTGATTTTTTTTATTGTGAGAATTATTTTTTACCCCAACTCTGTTGCACTCAATAAATCAAAGTACGAAGATTTCGTATTCGTGATTTTGTCCTTTTTTCATATCCCAGTGATTTTGTCCTTTCTTCATATCCGTGATTTTGTCCTTTTTTCATATCCGTGATTTTGTCCTTTTTACTGTACCTTTACGGCTTTAGTGTTTCAAAATGCGATATATGATTTATTTTTTTTTGAACAGTAATACAATGTATGTTTACAAAATTTGACATTTGCGAATGTTTGACGCTATTAAGAAATTTCTCCGAGCAAATTGGAACATAAATGGGTTGGGGTTGGTTGTTTTTTCCTCAACAAGGACAAGGACCTTGATTTCAAAGACAGAGAAATACTTTTTGGCAACAATGCCATTTTATTAAAAATTTTAAAAATGATGTCAGCATCTTGTGCTGATTGGTCACTCTAAATAAAGAATACAACCAAAATAACAAGCCACTTAAAGCCCCTATACAGAGCACTCGGTATACCGGATAGAACGAAGGCACTCGCGATGCGTAGGCCGTGCTCAGGGAACGAAATACTAGTAATAGAATACAACCAAAATACATGACGTAGCCGCCACAATATGCGCTCGGTACACAGACAGGAATGAAGGCATTCACGACGTTTAGGTCGTGCTCAGGCTCACCGGTTTAAGAGGAGAAATATTTTTTCCAGGAATTTCTGGATTGCAATGATGGCTCCTGGTTTACCAATTTAGTTCTACTCATAATTTTTAATCTGATCATCAAACAATAATATTCCAAACAACTTAAACGCAATGTATCCAGATTTGGACGTAACTTCAATCACTGTAGACATGAATACAAGAAGGAAACATGAGGAGTTCTGTACTGAACGCCGGAATTTCATAATTGGACAATTTATCCTTCAGGCACCAAAAAAAATGAGAAAAAAACAAATAATTGAAAGAAGGAATAAATTCTATAAACAAAGAAATCAGATAAATAAATATATAAATAAGAAAATAAATTGATTGATTAAAGATGAAAGACATTTTTTTTTTAAAATTAAATTGATCATCAAAAACCGACCTGTCTAACACAGAAGTCCCGGTGAAGTTTTTTACGCCTCCAAGCCATCTGAATGACGCGGGCAGCCCTGACCTCCTGGCGAATGTCAAGCAGACGGGCGCACAGGTAGGCCACGCACGTGGACACCACTTTCTCGTCAGGAATCGTATTGGACATGTCGGTAGATTTCACCATCAGAGGAACGCCGCCAAGAGCAGAGACCTGTACGAGCCAAACAAGAGCGAGAGTCAAGAGTTGATTACGTGCCGCCTATCGTTTACAAGTCAATCTTATAATAGAAATAAAAAATTTACTCTACAGATATAAATTACTAGAAAGTGTTTCTGATTCCTGAAATCTCGATCAGAAATCTTAGAAAGCATGAAATTGTACAGTATATATCAACAACCTAGAAATGGACCCCTCCCCCCCCCCCCCCTCAAAAAACAAACCAGAAATTTTTAAAAAGGATTACAACCAATTACCAAGGATCATGATTTTTCCCCTTATGTACTTCTAGAGCAGCCATCATCACCAGCTTTCAATTTACAATAACATTTAGAAAATCTAAAATCTAAAAATATCCCTTATCGATTATTGATTTAGCTTCATTGGGGCCGGGGTTGAATTGGCGAAGTTTGGGACAAAAATGTCGATTTTTCTTTTCTTTACCTTTTCATACAGGGTTTTGAAATTTGCCTTTTCATTGGCCAAAAGTCTGTGAAAGACTTCAGGATCTGCCTCTGAGGAAGACATCAACAAAAAAGATGAATCACGTGAGCATATCAGAGATGACTATTACTCTCATTGATTAACACCATAAACAGAGTTTTAACACTGATGACATGATTTGTTTTACTTCCTGAAACTCACCCATCCACCATATGCGGTGATCTCAGAGTGAAATAAGAGGTAACAGCAACATGAGACTTTGAAGGCGCTGGTAACTCAGTCAGTAGAGCATCTGAGTTCAATTTCCAGTCCAGACAATTTTTTTTCTGGCCCTCCTGTCGCCCCAGCAGCGAAATGGAAGTAGCTAGGTCTGCTCAGACTCGCGACGATAAAGGTGTCGTGGAAGGCAATGGCAAACATTGGACATTTTGCCGTATGTCTAGAAACTACCAAATTTTGTGCCGTATGTCTAGAAACTACCAAATTCAACATTGTGCCGTATGTCTAGAAACTACCAAATTCGACATTGTGCCATATGTCTAGAAACTACCCCATTCGACATTGTGCCGTATGTCTAGAAACTACCACATTCGACATTGTGCCGTATGTCTAGAAACTACCACATTCGACATTGTGCCGTATGTCTAGAAACTACCCCATTCGACATTGTGCCATATGTCTAGAAACTACCACATTCTGCCATTATGCCATATGTCTAGAAACTACCACATTCGACATTGTGCCATATGTCTAGAAACTACCACATTCGACATTGTGCCGTATGTCTAGAAACTACCCCATTCGACATTGTGCCATATGTCTAGAAACTACCCCATTCGACATTATGCCGTATGTCTAGAAGCCATAAAATGTCTAGAAGCATACCATACTTAATGAGCATAGAGCCTTACATGGCTTAGAGCCATAAAGAGCATATCATACTTAATTGCTTAGAACCGTAAAAACACATAATACTTAATTGCTTAGGAGCCGTAAAGAACATATCATACTTAATTGCTTAGAGCCATAAAGAGCATATCATACTTAATGGCTTAGAGCCATAAAGAGCATATCATACTTAATTGCTTAGAACCGTAAAAACACATAATACTTAATTGCTTAGAGCCGTAAAGAACATATCATACTTAATTGCTTAGAGCCATAAAGAGCATATCATATTTAATGGCTTAGAGCCGTAAAGAGCATATCACACTTAATTGCTTAGAGGCCGCAAAGAACATATCATACTTAATTGTTTAAAGCCATGTTTTGTGAAGAGTATATCATACTTAATTGCTTAAAAAACATATCACACTTAATTGCTTAGAGCCGTAAAGAACATTTAATACTTAATTTGCTTAGAGCCGTAAAGAGCATATCATGGCAAGAACATACAAACAACAAAACATTCTACGGTCAGTTGCCAAAATTATCAACAATAACCATGAACATATCAAAAATTCTGCCGACACTGCCAGAGGAGAAGCAAAGTGATAACGTAATTATTATATGGGAACCAAGACACGGAAATAGATCAAGGGAAGACCACCAATCACATACTTGGATCACCTGGAGGAAGACGAACTCCGTAGAGATGTGCTATCCACAGCGATGAAGGATCGAGACATACGGAGGAAAGCAGTCATTGCACATTCGACTGAGATTGACGGAGTAAGGAAGCACGTTGGGTTTGGAAACAAGAACAGGCAATTTTAATGTCCCAACAGCCCAGAGAAAGTTGGGCTGAGTCAGTAATGAGTTCAAAGTTCCGAGTTTCAGGGAGATTTTTGTTTTGCTTTGTTTGTTCCTTTGGAATCTACCATGTGAGAGGAAATATAAAATGAAGTAGAATGCAGACGATCCTTTAGGAAAAAAAAAGATTTTCTAGGAGATTCCAGGGGTTTGTCGAATGCAACGAGTCATGGCCTAGACCGTCAGATCATTTGTACATAACATAAGAAGAAATGACAACTTCCAAACAAACGTCAGATAATTATTCGTATACTTTCATATATGAAAAATGATTGCACTAAATTTTTTTACATTTACCACTAAATTTTCCATTTACCACTTTGCAGCAAGCCGTTATGATTGCCACCGAAGTAGTCTTGGCTGAGATCTGCATCTCCCCTCATCACACAGTTCATCTGCGTTGGCTTGGAAACCGACGTCGTCTCAAAGTTGATCTCCGACTGTGGCAAAACCGGGTGATAGTGGTGTAAAAGGCAACAGAACGCCCGTCCGTCAGAAAACGAAACGGTCATATTTTCAATCTGTTGAAGAAAACGAGAATTCTTTTGTTGGAATTACAAGGATAGGACAAGTTTTGTTGCATTGAAATTCACCCTGTCCACCATTGCAGTGATCTCAGGGTGAACTAAGAAGAAACAACGAGATGAAAGATTAAAAGAAAGAGGGAAAGGAATGAAGTAGGACCCGCCAGCAACTCCCACCAACCACCCACAATAAGACGAGAGAGAGAGAGAAGAGAGACGGTGTTTTCATGCAACCTAATTTTACAAACGTTAATGACCCCCCTCAAAATGCAACAACGGCTGGCTTGACTTCACCAAAATACAACAGGCTTTTGTAAGTCCATCTTCAATTTTTGCATTTAGAGAGTTAATTCCTGTGTAAAAAATAAACATTATAACCTCTTTTTGCCTCGTCCCAGTCACACTGTCTGGGAGGATTTTTAAATTTGCCTTGTACGTAGCCAAGAGATTTTCATGGTGCACAGAGTGTTGTGATCTCCTTTTTATCGTCCGTTTCCGATGGGACTAGGTTTCGATCATCTACCTGGAGGGAGGGGGGGTAGATTTTACTTTAAAACCCTCTAGAAAATTTTCCAAATGTCTATGAGTTTGAACCCACGACCATTGGGTTGAGAGGTCACACTTTTCCTCTACAATTAGAAAGTGCTAACAAAACTTAATGTGGACAAGAGAAACACACACAAACAACTCAAAAAGCATAAAACCTCAGAACAAACAGGAATACAATCTCAAATACTTTTTTTTGCAGTCGGCTGGCACCATTGGCAATATTAAACCCTAGCGTTGCCAGATTCTGAACACAGGACCTCTAAAAACCTAAAGTCTGGCATTCTGAACACAAGACTTCTAAAAACCCAAAGTCTGGCATCCTGAACACAGGACTTCCTAAAACCCAAGCCTGGCATCCTGAACACAGGACTTCTAAAAACCCAAAGTCTGGCATTCTGAACACAGGACTTCTAAAACCCAAAGTCTGGCATCCTGAACACAGACTTCTAAAACCCAAAGTCTGGCATTCTGAACACAGGACTTCTAAATACCCAAAGCCTGGCATCCAAACACAGGACTTCAAAAACCCAAAGTCTGGCATTCTGAACACAAGGCTTCCTAAAAAACCCAAAGTCTGGCATTTTGAACACAGGACTTCTAAAAACCCAAAGTCTGGCATTCTGAACACAGGACTTCTAAAAACCCAAAGTCTGGCATTCTGAACACAGGACTTCCTAAAAACCCAAAGTCTGGCATTCTGAACACAAGACTTCTAAAAACCCAAAGTCTGGCATTCTGAACACAAGACTTCTAAAAACCCAAAGTCTGGCATTCTGAACACAAGACTTCTAAAAACCCAAAGTCTGGCATTCTGAACACAAGACTTCTAAAAACCCAAAGCCTGGGCATTCTGAACACAGGACTTCCTAAAAAACCCAAAGACTGGCATTCTGAACACAGACTTCTAAAACCCAAAGTCTGGCATCCTGAACACAGGACTTCTAAAACCCAAAGTCTGGCATTCTGAACACAGGACTTCCTAAAAACCAAAGTCTGGCATTCTGAACACAGGACTTCCTAAAAACCCAAAGTCTGGCATTCTGAACACAAGACTTCTAAAAACCCAAAGTCTGGCATTCTGAACACAGGACTTCTAAAACCCAAAGTCTGGCATTCTGAACACAAGACTTCTAAAAACCCAAAGTCTGGCATTCTGAACACAGGACTTCTAAAACCCAAAGTCTGGCATTCTGAACACAGGACTTCTAAAAACCCAAAGTCTGGCATTCTGAACACAGGACTTCTAAAAACCCAAAGTCTGGCATTCTGAACACAGGACTTCTAAAAACCCAAAGTCTGGCATTCTGAACACAAGACTTTCTAAAACCCAAAGTCTGGCATCCTGAACACAAGACTTCTAAAAACCCAAAGTCTGGCATTCTGAACACAGGACTTCTAAAAAACCCAAAGTCTGGCATTCTGAACACAGGACTTCTAAAAACCCAAAGTCTGGCATCCTGAACACAGGACTTCTAAAAACCCAAAGTCTGGCATTCTGAACACAGGACTTAAAAACCCAAAGTCTGGCATCCTGAACACAGGACTTCTAAAAACCAAAGTCTGGGAGAGCTGAACACAGGACTTCTAAAAACCCAAAGTCTGGCATCCTGAACACAAGACTTCTAAAACCCAAAGTCTGGCATTCTGAACACAGGACTTCTAAAACCCAAAGTCTGGCATCCTGAACACAGGACTTCTAAAAACCCAAGTTGGCATTCTGAAAAACCCAAAGTCTGGCATTATGAACACAGGACTTCTAAAAACCCAAAGTCTGGCATCCTGAACAAAAACAGACATCTAAAAACCCAAAGTCTGGCATCCTGAACACAGGACTTCTAAAACCCAAAGTCTGGCATTCTGGAACCACAAGGCATCCTGAACACGATGCCACACAAGAACCCAAAGTCTGAATCTCACTTTACGACAAAGTCTGGCATAAATTTTATCGCAATGAATATCACAGGGCAGTAACAGGACTTCCCTAAAACCCAAGTCTGGCATCCTGAACACAGGGCTTCTAAAAACCCAAAGTTATCCGCCGATGTCACTTTAAAATTTATCGCAATGAATATCACATCCAAGCTTAAAACTAATGTCACAGGGGGGATTACCTGACACCATAATGTAAGCAGATCAGTTGACACCAACGGAAGATCAGCTGCATCCTTGAACTTAGTGACAGGGTTTGACCTTCACCTGAGTCTCGTCGTGCTGAAATTTTGGGTGAAAACAAGAAGACGGAATTTTTTTAAAATTAAGAAAAAACAACAAAAGGAAAAAGAAAGGAAGAAGAAGAAAATGAAGGAGAAGAAAAGAAAAGAAGAAGAAGAAGAAGAAGAAGAAAAGAAGAAAAGAAGAAGAAGAAGAAGAAGAAGAAGAAGAAGAAGAAGAAGAAGAAGAAGAAGAAGAAATGAACAACAACTGAAAATGATAACGATAATGAAAATTACATCAGTTAATTAATATAAATAATACTCTTTCTCATCATCATTCTTGACATTCAAGACAATGATAATAATGACTAAAACATAACTGAAAATAATCATGAAATCATAATATAAAAAACTTTTTGTCTTTCCTTCCCAACTGGATCAACCAAAAGAACTTAAACAGCATCTTGAAGAATAATGAATACTATACTTTATTGCCCTTGAATAATTATAACGTGTGTCTTGTTCTACTGTCAAACCTGATGTACCACCAAGCAAATGTGTCTGTATCTTGGGACAATAACGATATCTCTTTATCTCGTAGACATTATGTAAAATATTACCTCATACACTACCCACGGTCCGACACATGCTTATTGCGTGGATACTAAAAGAAAGTAAGGTGGTTTTAAAACTTTTTATTTGTTATTTTTTTCTCATTTTTTTAAACACATTGTTCATTAGAGATCAAACTTTATATTGGCACCAATAAAATTGGCTATGTGTCGTCAGTTTGTCTGAGTGGGGATGAGTGAAAGGGTGAAATTGAGAAGCTAAAAATATTTTTTGGGTGGAGACTCCATTCACACAATACACTGCTTCCACCAATAAACAGATGAAAACAATGATTGGAAAACGATGAGCCGGTAAACTGATCGAAAACAGTTTGGTCTATGCTGTTTCTGATTGGAAAACGATGAGCCGGTAAACTGATCGAAAACAGTTTGGTCTATGCTGTTTCTGATTGGAAAACGATGAGCCGATAAACTGATCGAAAACAGTTTGGTCTATGCTGTTTCTGACTTGGAGTACTAGTGGCGGTAGTTGTTTGTAAACAAATGCCAGACAACAGGTTAAGTCGAAGGCTTGCACTGCCAGCAGTAAAAAAAATCATTAAAAAATCAACCGCTCACGCTAGAGAGCTCGTTCCGGTATGAAACGGCAGTAGAATAACAAACCTAGAAGGTACTCCATACCGCAATTGCGCATACGCGATCTTTCATAGCTATGACCTGGTAACGTTATGATCGCACTTGTGCGACAATTGTACCACGGCGTAATTGTAGTGTGATCGCACCCGTGCAACAATGGTAGTGTATGAGTTAACTTAAGGGGGGGGGACGGCAGCTTGAACCTCAAGATTGGGTCAAAAGTATCGAATTTGAGATGTTATCATTTACATATGTGCTATGACTCTTCTAGAACCCATCTGTCATAGTACAAACCATGAAAACTATTTATAAATGAGGTTTTTGAGCCCTCTAAACATGCTGCCCTAGAACAAAAATTTACACATTTCATCAAAAATATGATAAATTTGCTCATCTTTGGTCCTAATTTTGAAAATGAAACGGAGTGAATGGTTGTCGTGTATAGTATCGATGTAAAGGAAATTCCTCTGCCCTTTGATATATAGTAGACGGTATCGATGTTACAAGACCACATGAGCCCCGTTCATGAAACTTTCCATACCTAAGACAAAGAATTTCGATTACATCAGTTGTTAGCATGGTTTGACCGACCTCTGAACTCTCTCGGTCAAGGTAATGTCACCGCGCATGCGTACTGCGTGGATATTGCTGGTCAATGGTGTCGATGCATGCGCGGCGTTCCGGATACGTCTGTTGTTTGTAAACGAACTCCTTGTTTCGTTTTACTGTTCTGCCTTGTGCAAACGTGTTTTATGATTGATTGCGATTTATTCTTCAGGTTTTCTATATTCTCGTTATTTTTTACGACTTAGCTTACAATGCCTCTAATTTCACGAAAAGCTCGAAGTGCAATAATCTGGCTAGCCAGAAACAGCGTTGGACCGAGGATTTAGGAGATATTCCGTCTCAGGAAGCAACTGAAACTAACTGGGATTAGAACCATCCACCAGCTCTGGAACACGTGGTGGCTCACCACCATGCTCCAGGTTTGGGCTTTGGGAATGTAGATCTAGCTCTAGTTCTTCATCCTCGGATCGTTTGGATATCCCCATCAGTGAACTACCATTCGATCCTCCTTCACCCAGTTCATGGTTCTGAGACCAGGTTTGAGAAAAAGCTTACCATGGTCAATGAACAACAGGACGAGGATGACCATGGACTCAAACGGTGGCCTCACCAAGACTATTTGTGAGCTCAGCATGCTGACATCGTTTGTGCCACTTTTTTGAGTGCCCTCAGATTGGTTGCAGATCTAAAGTGAAATGCGTCAACGCGTCAAAGCGCAAAGGATTCACTGCGTGCCTTGAGGCCTTCTGCCGCAACTGTGATTGCATTGTGGCCTCCACATACATCAGATGTCGACATGTCAGGGTCAGGGCACCCTAAGCCGTTCAATATTAACACAAGAGTTGTAGCCTGCCTCAAGAGGGATATGGGACCCCACAAGCTTTCTAATTTCTGTGAGACACTCTCTATGCCTTCCACACAAGAAGCCCTTCACTTAGTGCGCCGAATACATCTACGGTCTCAATGTAGAAGTGCCACAACAAATGTTTAGCAAGACAGTAGCGGTGGTGAAAAAAGAACATCAATGGCAGCTGGATATCATCATAAACAACACTGAACCGCTAGACGTCGCCTTTAGTTTTGACGGAACATGGATGACGGGGGGCCTTCGTCTCTTATTGGAATTGATGTGCCATCGACAGCCTCACTGCTTTCGTAGTTGATGCTCACGTCATTAGTGCCTTCTGTCAAACATACGCGACAACTGGAAAGTGGTGAAGGCTCATCTGTACGACGCATGGCTTAGAGAACACCAAGAGGAAGGCTGTAACAGTGTAACATCAACTGCACAGGTGAGTTGGATTTTTTTATTACTAAAATGATAATTTTCTTCTTACAAATTACTTTTTTCTAGCCGATCAATTGAAATCAACACACAGAGAAGATTTACGGCTCTGGAGGGGATGCACTGTTATTATAATTGTTTGATTTATTTGATCATTACATTATTATGATTATTGCTTTTGTCATTATCATCGTCGTCTATTCTTTTTTCTTTCCGTAGTTATCATTATATTTAGAAAGTGAATCCATGGGCTTCATAACCTCACATTTTCTACAAAAGAAAGAAAAAATGTAACTCTTTCTCAAAACACTAACTATAAATTTTCAATTACACAATAACAACCACCTGAATTATTTGACAAACATGCTGCACATAATCAACCTCAAGCCATTTGTTTTTTTGTCTTTTTTTATTTTTTTTATTGTACTGAACTATTCTGTTTCTAACGTAGTTGATTTGTCTACATTGGCATTTTCGTACTGACTGATATTCAGTTTTGTCTTGTCTTATTTTTATTTGCTGATTTTAGTTAGGCCTGTTTCGGAATGTTTCATATAAAACAGTTTACTTATGTAAACAATGTTTTCTGACGAGTCGGTTTATAGCGTGTATGCTCAATATTTATCTTATGCTTATTGTTATTCAAAGGTACAACACTCGGCAGAAGGAAACACGGAAGCCTTACCGGCAATGCCATAGGCAAACTATACCAGAGCTATTCGTGGGCACAGCAACATTGAGGACATGAAGACAGCAATGGCTACTCCACGGACGACAACCCTCAGCATCGGTACTGCCCAACTGGCATCGACCCCTGGTGCTTCTACAAGAAGGCCATCGCACAGGGCATATTTCCTGGTCAGCATAAGCTCCCTATGCATACGCCCCTGATTACAACCGCCTGCATCAGCATGTTTGGCCTGTTTACCAACGTTTGACAAATGATGATCTTCTACGCTGTTGAATTATGTACTTCATTCTCATGACTTTTTCCTCCTCAGAATGTAATTATTTTGTGATTGTATTACCCTAATATATGGCAAATATAGTCCTTATAAGATAATATCTATAACTTGCACCAATATTGACATTGTGCAATAAAATTTTGAGTTTTTGAGTTGCGGAAATACAAAATTGCGTTTTTCTCAAAACTTGTTTTTTTGGTATACTTTTCGCTAAAAGTCAAAAACTTACGCATAGATTTGAAACAAATTTGGTATATAACTTCTTTATATATGCACCTAGTTTGTATTAGAGGCTTTTTGGGAAATAATTGATGATAATCATGTTATTGATGATTTAGTGTAAACAATTGGTGTTTTGGGGATTTCGAAAGTTGATTTTTTTCAATATTTTTTTTCTCAGTGAGTAGATCAAATATCAAAAATCGGATATAATACAACCAAAACAGTCCTCTTTACTACCTGTATCTCAAATTTGGTTGACTTTCCTTGGTAATATTTTGACTTTTAGCGATTGGAAAACATAAACAAAATCCAATATGGCCGCTGTTACCATGGCAACCAAAAATTCTAGCGACAAAAAAACTATTGCATCTCAATCACAGTATGGTACCCTTTATATGTGTGAAGTTTGAACATTATATGTCCAATATTGAGTATTTTGCTTCTTGGCTGTAG
>JAXRKP010000332.1:330000-353081 GCA_037039925.1 Doris montereyensis | reverse complement strand
GTCTCTGTCCCTGTCTCTCTCTCTCTCTCCTCTCTCTCCCTCTCTGTCTTAGTCTTATATTGATTTTGAACTTATATCATTATTTATCCAAATTCTTCGTTCCATCCAGAAAGTCGCCAACGCAGACTTCCCAGGACCTTTCAAGTACCTGACAGGATATGTCGTCATGCTAGTTGGAGCAGGAATGACGATACTTGTACAAAGCAGTTCCATTTTCACGTCTGCAATGACACCCCTCGTAGGCATTGGCGCCATCCATCTTGAACGGATGTATCCATTAACTATAGGGTCGAACATCGGCACCACTGTCACGGGGATTCTAGCGGCTTTAACTGCCGATGCATCTACTTTCCGTACTTCTCTTCAGATTGCGCTTTGCCATCTCTTTTTCAATATATCAGGCCTTCTTATCTGGTATCCGTTTCCGATCACAAGAAAAGTCCCCATAGGACTTGCCAAATTCATGGGGCAAACTGTCAGTCAATATCGCTGGTTTGCATTAACCTATCTGGTAGCTGTCTACTTTTTTATTTCCGCTCTTGATTTTTGGCCTTTCTATGGCAGGGTGGCAAGTGCTGGCAGGTGTAGGGGTGCCTTTTGCAGTCCTGATAATTTTCGTCGTTGTGCTGAACATCTTGCAAGCTAAATGGCCACAAAAGCTCCCCAGTCGGTTACGTAGTTGGCAGGCTACAGGAATTCCTGCCCCTTTGAGGTCACTGCAACCTTACGACGCTGCCTGTGCAAACTGTTTCCGCATATGTCCTTGTATCAAACATTCGGGAGCAACAAAAGAAGTGAACAAGTAGTAGCCTATAAAGGGAGAATTTGGATTTATCTAAGTAATAGTAATAGTAAAAGGTCTGTGAATAAGTCATTGGACACGGAAAAAAATAACTATGGTTTAAATAAATCAACGTTTTCTTGTCTCTTTGAAGACATTCTAAATGATACCCATTGAAATAATTGCATTTACGTACAGGCATTTCTAACATATCCTTCAAACTTTCATGGAAACTTAACGCGTCTGAAATCAAGTTGTGTAGCATTTCCCATTTTGGCCGTACCTTTCTATTTCTGGAAGACAATGGTAAATTGAAATAGCAATAAATGAGTTACTGCAATTTCTTTTTCTGCCATGGCGATGGCTGACTATGAATGACAAAAGGAAAACTAGGCTCACTGTGAGAATAACAGTGGCCGTCTCCATCAAACCCTCGTAATTGACACATCATACCACCATATAACGAGCAAAACCAAAATCGTTATTAAACGCACCCTCCCCCCGCCCCATCCACTTCCCATCCTTGAGAGAAAAAACAAAAACAAAGGAACCTACCAAAAATAGCAACAAATATAACATAAGAAAACAAATTATATCTTTTTTGGTATTGTGATACCAAGGACGTGTTACGGTTATTACATCGGGTCAGTGTTAGATACTGAAGTTACACAGGTGGGCGTGAACGGTACTATTCCAACTTTTTAATTATAAAACCTGTTCAAAACGGCGGCACAGGTGAATGAAAATTCTACTCAAATATTATAGGGAAACAATGACATTTTCAATAATTAAATGTCACTTTTGGTAGAAAAAATCCTCAAATGAAAACGATCTTGGGATCATCTAGAACCTACATGAAAATATTGAAAAGCGTGGTTACTCTTAATGGCCTGACAACATATATACTAGTCTACCCATTAATGCCAATCTACATAATTATATTCATAAGATACAAACATGTAACACACTGGGTGATACCAAGTGCGATTATTAATATTAGATCGGGTAAGTATTCGATTCTGAGTTTATGCAGATAAGCGTGAACAGTACTATTCCAACCTTTATTTATAAAACCTCTTGAACATGGTGGGTGAGCTACGTGAAAATTCTACTCAAAGACAAAGAAACAATGAAATTTAAACTAATTCAAACTTCTGGTTGAAAATGTTCTCTAAATAAAACGATCTTGGGATAATTCATAGCCCACACTTTGGTGAACAAACCAACTCATAATTATATATATATATACAAGTAGAAGATAACGAACCCGTCCATGCCTCCTCGATTTTCCAAAACAAAAAGAAAGAGGAACAGAAAAAGAGAGAAAGAAAAAGGAAATGAAGAAAGAAGAATCAGATCTCGAAATCGGTGGAAAAATATTTTCACTTCAAACTATGAATTCAAAATTACATTTTGTATAAAGCGGATAGTTCCTAGCATGAATATTTATTATTTGTTTAAAACAACAGAAAGAAATAAAATCAAACCAAAGGATTTAGCACTTGCAAGCGTCATGCAAAGATAAGATAAGTTGACCAAAATTGACATTTCATTTTGGACATAATAAAGGTTTATGTAACTACTGGCAACATATTTTGGAAATCTGTCCACAAATTTGACATGAACACAAATTCTGATCAACTGGAAAATACATTTAAGACAAATATAATCGTGTTTCTTCCCAATCACATTGAGTCTCATATGAGAATAATATTTAATACAGAATCTTTACCAATGTTTTCATGCTACAGAAGAAATGGTTGAACTTATCTTTCCTTTTTTGGGCTGTCACAATTTTTCAATAATTCCTAGGAATATTTACATATCCGTCCGCGTATTCAACTACAAACAAAATATTTCAAGTCTTAGCTTGTATTTTCATTTACCTATTTTGAGGTTTTGTTTGTTTGATATTTTTAAAATGATTCACTGTTATATCGTGTTGAGCCATTTGTATATTTACTGTGTATCTACGACTGCAGTAAAAGTTTGGCAAATTTCAAGCTATCTGTCAACTGATTAGCACTAATAAAATAACAAGTCTAGATTTCAGATAATTATTTCACTCATGTCTTCAAATCATGCTGACATTATAATACCTCTTTATCAAGTATGAATAGCACATTTCATTACATTTGTGTTAATTTATTGTCATCATCATCATCATGTTTGTTCTTCCCTTGTGACTATTATTATCTCATCCCCATCATAATCTGCAGGAATTAATGTACCTGATATAATTAGGTTCAACATCATTTTGTCATTAATGTTATTCTGTAAATACACAATACCATGTTCCATTGAAAGTCATAGAAGAAGATTGAGATGGACACTATATTTTGAGACAATAACGATTTAAAATGGTTTTTCATGTGATTGTGAGAGAGCCATTTTTTAATGATACTAATACTATAAGTTTATGATCCCTAAGAAATGATCTAAATCCCAAAGTTCACATTGTTAGCAACAATCAAAGAGCATGGTGTCCAAATGCACAATGTGCACTTTGCTTCACTTAACTTGATTTTGATTTGATTTTACCCATTCACAGCTAAAGTAATCTCAGTGGTTTTGGTAGGATTTTGTATTTTGCCGGACTGCCTGTAAGTAGTGTAAGCAGCCAAGAGATCTTTAACATGCACAGTGTTGTAATCTGCACACGGGACCTCCTTTTTATCGTCCGTCTCCGATGGGACTATGTGTCGATCCACCTACCTCGACCAGAAGCAGGGGGGGAGGGGGGGGACTTAAAACCTCGAAAAAACTTTTTAACCAGCGGGGGCTTTAACATATGACCTTTTGGCTGAGAGGCCGACATTTTGCCTCGGGACTATTGAGTCCCCCTGGCTTCCTATCTTTACAAATGGGCTTGGCCATGGGCTACTGAAAAGGCTCAGACTCAGAAACACCGTATGCAGAGCTACTAGGGACTCGGTAGTTCATTGCTTTTCATGCAGACTACACTTTCACCAAGTCTGAAGGAGATGTAAAAGAGCAAGTTCCTTCAAGGACAGTAATGCCCATAGAGTTGGAGCTTATCCCAGTTTCTATAGCGTGAAGGGGAACAGATTCACCTTCTGGACAGGAAGATGGTCGGACGAGGTTTTTACTCCCAAGTTAGTGCTTGTACCCAATTGCACCTGGGTTGAGTTGGGAAAATATGAGTTAAGTGTCTTTCCCAAGGAAAACAACGACAGGCCTAACTGTCAGGATTGAAATCCAGGATCTCATGATCTCAGTCTGCCTTACCACTAGGCCCGACAAGAGATGTAGCTGTCCATTTTCCTGCTAGGCTGACAGGAGGACCAGAAAAATTTGCCCAGACTAGAATCGAACTTGGGTCTCCTGGGTGATAGTCACTAGTTCTACTGACTAAGATACTGGTGCCTCTGACAGCAAACAATGACGCTCCATATATAAATACAGTCTATGAGAATACATTGAGATATCAAGTATTCATGAATTCAAATTTGATAACCTTAAGCCTTCAGGCCTTCTACATACAAGAAAAACAATATGTTTTTAATTTGACCTCAATGACTGGACCCTGAGGCAAATTTAATAAGCTCCATTTTTCTTCTGGGTCTGACAGAAATTAACAAGTGAAACATCGCAATGCCAGTTACCGGATTACCGACGATGCTGGAATGTATCATCAACAAGATTTTAGAAGAATCTCAACTCGCCTCTTACAAAATAGCTGGAAATCAACAACGCACCACTCTCTCCTCCTTCGTTTTGATGCCATGAATGACACGTGTGTGTCAACGATTCATCATTCGACTCCTGCCAGCTTTCGACGGAAGTCACCGAGTCAATTACAACGTGATAACCTTAGACTGCAAAAACATCGCATGTCAACGTCAACGGAGAAAGCAAGAACATCTGAAAATATCGTTTTTGCTGTAAAGAAAGAAAATGCAACTGCTAGCACAGGAAGGACAAGCAGCTCAGTACACAGTCAAGATAGCGCTCTCTTTTTCACACAGTGTGCTAGATGAAACACCAGCCACCGATAACTCAACTAAAGACATTGTTGAAAAACAATTTGTTAAATCAAGATGTGTGCAAGAAGACAAAGAAAGTCAACACATCACAAGGGACCAACAACATTCCAACACAATCAAATGCGGCGACATTGAAAAAAACATTGAACCAAAGCCCAGGACTAACACACATAAACAAGCCCAGACCACAAAGCTATCAAACAGCCTAGACTATATAGAGAATCACAACAACACAACAGAACAAGAAGGTACAGAAAGCGACAATGACACATCCGACACTGAGGACACACACAGCGAGAGCCAGCACACATCAGACAGTGAAAGCCTTGAGGAAAACACAAGCTCACGAGATGTTACTGTTACTCACTCCATCGAAGATCAGCAACACAAAAGTAATCACGCATGCCATAGTGACAAGATTGACCAATTTGACAGCAGCAAAATACACATGCAGATATCCAAAATCAAGAAAGACACAGGACAGCGCGTCACACAGCCCGAACGCAACAACAGCTACACGAAACTTGTATTAGATCTCTACGAAAGATCACACTCCATTCTTGCGGAAACAGAGGATTTTATAATTGAATATTGTGTGAAAAACAAAATGATACTGAATTTCATCGTAAAGAACAGTGAAGATAACAGCTCCTATGCAAACATGCGACGACGACACCTGCAAACTTGGCGAGATGAGAAACATTTTTTATTGAAATGGAGTATTATGATGACGTACAGAATATCCTGATATTTCTGTCCCACCTTAAACGCCTGATTATCCAGGGATTGCATCTCGTTTGAAAATAACCCAGATTTACAAGAGAAAAAATACTGTCACTTTTTAAATGTCAAGTTCTGGATCCCATGACTTGTCTATGTTAAGTTGCCTTCTCCCTCTTGTATAATAATGTCATTAGGATTATGTATCTTTAAGATATCTTATCGATTATTGTCCATGCATCCCTTCAAAACATCCACATAACTGTTAGAGAACTCTCAGAATACACGAACCTCTCTTTGTTTATACTCTTAAGTAAACTGTTCTGAATTTGATATATTACAAAATCTTCTATTCATGTGAATTCCAATGTAAAAGAAGTTAGTATGACCACTCCTATTAATGAGTTTTTAAACGTAATATGAATCATACAGGTGTGTCCTAAATGAACCGAGAACAACTTGTTCTTCATGACATTTTCTTTGTATTTAGAATGATAACCTATGTTAAATATTTATGAACTTCATGACAGTGTCGATTCTAACACATGAAAACTAATAAATTTAATAAGACATTAAGAACTTGAAATCACCACAAATGTTGAACTTTCACAACTTGAGGATATATAAAATAAAACATGGGTTATTTTGAGAGAAAATTTAATACAACATAACAAGCTGATATAAATAGATGAAAACTATATATTTGCGTCAATCATCATATATTACATGGATTTTTTTTCATGAGAAAAAGATGGCATTAAAAACACTTATCACATAAACAAAGTTTTACATACACAATGTTGTAAACTTTAGCCCCCTGTTTGCATTACAAAGAAAAATTCATATTAGGGCCCAATGAATACTACTAATATATATATATATATATATGAAAAATCAAACTTCATGAGAGATGTGACAATCATTTGGAAGGAAGCCTGTTGTTGCAGTATGGGCATTCATTTATTGGGCTTATACACAGTTCATGGCATCTATAGGTGAATTTACACTGAGATAAAACTTAAAATCAGGTTAGTAGCTCAAGATGAATTATTCTTTGAAAGATTAGAAATGAAAACAAAATAATTATACTATAACAAAATTTTAAATGAGAACTCTTTGACAAGTTTAATTTAAAACAGAAACAATTAAGAAAAGAGAATTGCACATACCCAAATAGGGGCCAGATCATGTATAGTGAAGTAATTAGAAGTTGAGATTTTGGTATCATTGATGGAGGTTGAGATAAAATATCAAATTCACTTAATGATGTACAATATACATTTATGCCATGTCTGAGCCAGTTTGCCAAGTCAAATCTATAAATTTCTATAGGAGACATTTCAGTGACCGTTGATTTGTTCATTTTACATTTTAACTTAAGATCTTTCTTTCTAAAAATATTATACTATCACTATCACTGCTCTTTTCCAAATAACCTGTCAAGTGAGAAACAAAAATAAATAATGTTTGAAAATTTAAATTATGAAATTGTTATCTCATGACTGTTCAATCGATTTAAGTCTTTTCATAATATGATATGTATCTTGCTTTGTATTTTATTCTTCCTTCTTTTCCGAACCATTTGAACTCTGATGTAAACAGTAAAGTGAGCATACCACAAGGCTTAATTTACCCTAAAACATCATAGTGTTATAATTGCAATAAAGTTTGATGACCTGCATCACTTGACTAATACAAGAGTATTGGTCTAAAAACATGTCACCATACACCATGGTCCACCTACCAGCATGCTTTTTCCCAAGACAGAATTTTTGTCTGTTTATAAATTAGCCCCGTAACAACACAACTGGACCCACTAACAACATGATTACTAATAGACATCTCACTTGTCAAAGTTCAAAGTTAACAAGACAAATGGGTTGGGTTTTTTTTTATAGATTTCAAATATGAAGGCATTTTAATTAAACCAAATGTGTAGATGATCTAGCCACGCCTCTCAGGTGTGATAAATAGGTGCTGACAGCCAATTCTACTTACCTGCCAGACAACAAGGTGCCAATTTCATACACCTGAGCTAAGCGATGGTCATCGTCTCGCATTGGTCAATAATAGTGAATCTTACTCTACCTGCCAGACATGCGGCCAGGATGCATGATATTTCGTGTAGGCAAATCAAAAAATGGTCTATCTTCACCATTCCATAATGTACGTTAAAACAATTGACGTTAATTGATGTATTGGCGTATAAAGCATCAATACTTGTGTAATTTCTTGCAGATAAAGAAGCATAATATTATGCATATAGATAGATATATGCACACAAAAATAAATCGACAAAATATTCTCTTTCTGTAACGAGAGTCATAGAGTTATACACTAGCATTTTATTCTCAATGAGATCAGAAGAAGAAAGCATAAGGTAAAGTAAAATCTTAAGCTTATATTCAATAAAATGAGAGCAATTGTGTTATCCTTTTAACAACACGTTTTACTGTCCATTGTTGAGGAAAGTTAGTGTGACCACTCCTATTACATTGGACCACTCCTGTTACATTTTCCAATGGTGTATGTAACTAAACAACTTGAATAGAAAAGAAAATGTACGATACTAGAAGTAATTTATTTGCATTGGAAATTTTTTTTGATGTCAATCACTTGTTAAATCTCTTAAGAATGAAATGTTGTACCACAGTATAGTTAGCCTTCCATCAAGAGTGATTTAATTAAACAAATGACTTTCTTTTTTTTTTTTTTTTTAAGAAAAAAGGATAATTGTAAGACACTACAGCAACCAGTGAACATTAAATTTCAAATAAAAAGTGTAACATAATGTTTCTTTTTTCTTTTGACGTCTTTTTCACTAGGTTTTAAACATTGAACCATTTTATTTTAAAAATAAAATAAGAATTGCAGGAACTGCTACAGACAAAAGTTTCTAAATTTGCAATGGATCTTAATTCTCAACTCAGATTAATGACTTTTTTAAACATCCTTGCCAGAAAAAGAAAATTTGATCACAGAAGAACCTAATTAAAACGGAATTTCAGTATTAAAAATGCACACGAAGGTTAACAAAATAACACCAGTTATTATGATATTATTTAATTTTAACAACTATATATATCTGCTTAAAAAATTACGAGGGTAAATTAATTAAATCACCACTTTAAATAAAATCATGGAAATAATAGATGGGTATGCACAAAAAGTTTCCATGGTTAAAAAATCAGTTAATTCATATACATAATGTACATTCAATTATTTATTTCTTCATTTATTTTGCTGATTTAATTGAAAAAATCACTTCAAAGACACAGGAGACTAACTTTATTTCTGACAAAATATAGAGTTTAATGCTCAATTTCATTATTTTGAGCATTCTTGCAATCAAGAATGCATTAATTGACATTTCTTTGCCTCTCACATCATCCTATTCATCCAGTGATTTCCAATTATGAGTAAAACTTGGTTCTAAGAGGCTGGTATTTTTGCTCTTATAGCAGCAAGCTGGAAAAGAAGAAATGAACACTTCTTTACAATTCATGGCATTCATGGGAAAGGTACTTTAATTTCATACAATATAAAACTCTTGACATAACCCACAGGAATTTATGATATGTTCTGTTGATCTCTTGAACCTCAGTACTGATGTTTCACTCAGAATCTACTTCGTTTTTAAGGAGACAAGAGTTATTTACATTAAATTAAAATTAAAATTTTAAAAAGCTTTATTCATCCATAAAAGGAAATTTGCATGAATTAACATCCGCCCATATCATTAAAAATAAATAGGAATTCAAATGGAAATTTAAAAGCGTTTTAAATAAAATTAAGATTAAGAAACGAAATAAATTTAAAAGCCAGTGATTATAAGCAATACTATTAACAACACATTTTAAGAGTAAGAGAGGACATTTTTTATCATAAATACTACTGATCCCAGCTATGAGTGTTCTCGTAATTAAAATACAAAATGACTTTAAGCCTATCGCTACTTTACATTTTAGGATATGAAATTGTGGCTTTGTATATCTCTGCACTAAGGGTACTCTTCTTTTTCCAAATGTTGAAACCAGAGTTTGTTTGTAAAATTATGTCAAGCAAACCTAGAATGACCGCAAATGAGGTGCTGCATGGAATTAATATGGAATTGAAAACAAAGACAAAAAGCCAAAGTAAAGGATAACAATAACATTTCTATTCCTGAAAACATTGCAACTAGGGATTCAGATCCTGGACAGAGCCCTGACTTTGTCACCACAATGCCAAGTAGCTGATCAACTAGATCTAAGCCTATTAAGACTCCAGCTAGGCCTACAAGAATAAGCAGAGTTCCTTCAAGGACATTACAGCCCATGGAGCTGGAGCTTTTCCTGGTTTCTATAGGCTGAAGCAGAACAGGTGATAATAATCACCTCCTGGACAAGATACTAGTCTGACACAGGTTTTCACTCTCAAGTCAGTACTTGTACTCATTTACACCTGAGTCAAATAAAGAAAATGCGTGTGAAGTGTCTTTGCCAAGAAATACAACATCAGATGTAGCTTTGCTAGGATTCAAAGCAAGGATCTCATGATCCCAAGTCTGGTCGCCATATCACTTGGCCACTGATGCCACCCAGACATCAGACAAAGCAACAATACAACAATATTCAAGATTATCAAACATTTTTGTAAAGATGAAAATTACGCTTTAGTATTACTACTATTGGTATAAAATTTGTTTTGCAGAGCAATCTACTGTATATATTTTACTTCAATTGGTAGCTACTAAATGAAAGTATGCACATTGTTAAGAAGCAAAAGATTCCCAAGATCTTGACAAGTACTGCTCTAAACATTTTCTATTTTCCCCTATAAATGCATATTAAGAAGTATGTAATGAAGGACATCACGACAACATCTTCTTTCCATATCGATGCAAAGCTTTAACAAAAAAATACAAAAAAACATGAGAAAGAGAGGGGGAAGGAAAGATAGAAGCTCCTTCTCGTTGCTGGTGCTCATGACGGCACAGCCAATTCTGATTTTATGAGTTTTAAGCCTAACAGATCCTTTAAGATGATTCCCTGAACAGGATGTGTATATGTTGCAGGTTTGACTTCTCCTGTAACAGCTGGGACTCATTTGTACCAGGGTGAGTGATGAAAAGCATGGGTTTTTTTCCAAAGGACACAACATCAGCCCTATGTTCATCAGGATTTGAATGCATGATCTTGTATAAAGTGTCTTCTTCTAGACAAGTAAAGCCACAGAAAAGAGGGTAAAAGAAGGTTAATATTCTATCTAGCTAATAGGAATTAAATGAGTGCAGGCAAGCTCGATAAGCTCTTCCCAATCCTTCTTTTTCCCTCTTCCTTTCCCCTCCAGACTACAAACTCAAGAGGATTTTTTGCATACCCTTTGCTACCCAAAGAATGTGATATCAATTAATCACCAAGGCTTTTAAACAAAGTCCTTAATATTCAGTCCCTTTTCTCTCTCTCTGTCTCTGACTTGGCTATATTTATGTTATTAATCTCACCTCCTTCTCCGCGTATTTCTTCTTTGACATCAACAGTTCAGCTTTCTGCACCTCCCAAGTTTGATGTACTGTCTTGCTTCCTGCTCAAATCCAACGGCTTCACGACTGACCTCAGCCATGTAAACTGAAATATACCCACACGAAAAAGGGCAAATAGAAGTGGTACTACAAGTACAAGGCCTAAACTTTAAAAAAAATAAGTCTTTTAATCCTTTGATTTCTAAGATTTGTTTGTAACCAAAATAAGCAAATATAAGCTGACTGTATTTATTCATTAACAATGTATGCTGTTCACAAAAAGAAATGCACATCATATCTCAAAAATTAAAGGCATAAAAAGGACAAAATGATGGAAATGAAAAATCTTTTGTCATCATGCAATCATTAAGACAATGTATGTTATCTAATTCACGCAACATGTTCATAAGGAGAGTATATGAGTAAAGATATAGATTCATTAGGACGTATAACTATATGTGAACAAATATTGACATCAGAACAAATGATTAAGCAATTTGCTCTTGTTCAACAGGTTGAGTTTGTATCTTTATTTTTTTTTAAAGTAAAACTAGACTTTCTATGTCTGGATAGAAATACATCTCATTTGTGTTCTGATGTCTGAATTTTAAATACCCTACATTATATCTTAAATCAACATCGAGCAAATATTCTGTTTATGTTTTATGTATTTGGTTTATATGTAACAAGCTAAATTTGTCCTGTAATAGTAATAGTAATAGCCTGCATGTACCTTTCAAGCTTCTATTCCTCCTCTCTGAGTTTCTTTTGCTGTAGTTCAATCTTTTCTTGCAGGAGACAGCTTTTGTGCTTGAGAGCATGAGTTTGAGTGACGCTTAGGCTGTCTTTCAACTGAGAAATCTTCAGAACACAAAAAGAAAATAATTTTCACCAATTTTTAAGACCAGCAGTAGAGTATTGAAACAAGTTTTCAACTCTATCTATACTCTGTAAAAGTGATATAGATGAAGCCTGAAACATCTGGAGACAAACTTATTAGAACCATTACTGTAGTCAAGCATAAAAATTTGAACATAAAAATTTACATCACGGATTACTAAAAAAAATCAACTTCACCAATCTGTCTTTATAATTATATATGTATTCTGCGCTGATCAGCTTTTGCGCATCTGTTACAAGACAGCTGAGAGAAACCATATTTTGCATGAAGGTTCTAAATGGACCTATGATTGATTTCATTTGAAGAATTTTTCTACCAGAAATAATTTTTAATTGAGGAAAGGTTCCTTATTTCCCCATCTTTGAGTAGTGTTTTCATTCAACAAAACCATCATTTTCAACAGGGTTTATAATTAAAAAGTTGGAATAATGTCATTCACTCCTACACGTGTAACCTCAGTATTGTTCCAGGTGTTAGAGTGATACAAAAAAATCAATTAGACTTTGGTATCAGGACTGGGAGATGAGCGGGTGGATGTATCAGCTAACAGAGGTGCAAACACTAGCATGAGAGATGTTAGGCACAGTGTGCAGAACTTTTCTAGTGTGTATTTGTGGCATCAAACGCTCTCTCTTTCTGTCTCAGTCTGTCTCCCTCCCTCCTCCCCCTCTCTTTCATTGTCTTTCTGCCTTTTTCTGTCTGTTTCTTTCTCTCTCTCCCTCCCTCCCTCCCTCCCTCCCTCCCTCCCTCTCCCCCTCTCTCTCTCTCTCTCTCTCTCTCTCTCTCTCTCTCTCTCTCTCTCTCTCTCTCTCTCTCTCTCTCTCTCTCTCTCTCTCTCTCTCTCTCTCTCTCTCTCTCTCTCTCTCTCTCTCTCTCTCTCTCTCTCTCTCTCTCTCTCTCTCTCTCTCTCTTCTCTCTCTCTCTTACCTTTTCCAATTATTAAGACTTAAATTTAATCAGAAACATCTTACCAATCTAAAAAGTTATCTACCTACTTTTTTATTATCATTTAATTCCCCTACCTGTTTATCCAACATTTGCTTCTCGAATCTGAGAACTTCCATGCACTTCAACCAATACTGAAAGAATAAACAGAAAAAAAAAAAAAAAAAAAATTAATATCCATCATGACCTCCATTTCTCTTGATAATTGATAGGCAATAAATAACAATCTTAGAGACAGGCATTCCTACTTACTCAGTTGATTTAAAAGAGTGCTTTGATCAAAAATATTTCTGTACAGTAAAGCATTGGAAGATGTGTTGCCAGGGATTTCTGAACGCTTTGTCTAGTAGTATACTGCTTTAACATTTTCAGTAGATTGCCTTGAGCACAGTTTCAAAGTTTTCTTCCATGTCTCGAAACTTTGAATGGGACACTAATTTTTTATCTCAAGTATTGCTTCCTACTTTTTCAAATTAAAGAACACTTTCTCAGGTATTCTTGCAAAATAATGAATATGAAATTGTAGTGAATCTAATTTTTTAAACAACAAATAATTACGTGGTTTCTGCTGATTGAGTGAAAATGAAGTGACTGTTGATATAGTTAAAGGTATGATGGTAAAGTTGTAAATTTATACTTTAAAGAATATAACTATTGTGAGTGCTTTTCCCTGATAAAATAACAAGTGAGGAAATACTCCAACATATAATGACTGACCATTCCACTCTGTTAAAACAAGGCTAATGTGCCTAAAAGTAGAAAAGATCGGCAGGAGTAAACAATGAAACTGATAATGAAAATCGGCCAAAAAATCACAACTTTATTACTATGGTGTTTTTATTTCACATAACATGAAAACATAAACAATGCATGTATTTGTCTAAGCTTAATTTGTTGAGTAAACTCTGAATGTTTGGTTGCATCCTTTTCCTTGCCAATATGGTACTCTGATAGCATCAAAATACATGGTGTGTAAGCAATTATATAATAGTTTTAAACAATTGTTTTTGGTCCTATTCTAATGAAGAAAAGCAAATATAAAATAAGTTGAGATATACACATTTCTTATAGACGGGGGCCTCAAAAACAGAATTGCCGAATGTTTATGTTATCACAAATAGTCGCTCAGAATGTCCGATATGATCAAAACACAACTGTGAAAAAATACAATATCTAAAAATACTTCATAAAGTTCTTTTTTTATGATGACGTGAATCATCCTGTATCAAAATAGAAGAGAAAGATTAGCAAAACAGCAAAAGTGAAAAAAAAAAACAAAAGATGGCTGTAAAAATTCCATTAACATACCGAATAAAATAGACAGCATTACATCATTCTTTCCAAAACAAGAGAAAACAACTCAAATTAAGAAACCAAAAAGGCCATTTGACAAATCTTACCATCTCATTCAAAAATTACTTCTTTTTTTTATGAATGACTCTGCTTGAACGATTAAACATATCCTATCACAGGCAAGTAGAAGCATTATATTTATAAATCAGGTTAACAACCATACAAATATAAAACATTCTAAAATGTAGATCTCCAAAAAAAAAATATATATATATACTCAAAGGACGGAAGAGTGACACAATATCTGAAAAAAAGTTTGTGTAAAAATTTAGATTGGCAATTTATTTATTTATTTATTAGAAAATCTACCCTGTCCACCTTTTGCAGTGATCACAGGGAGGAATTGAGAGAAAACGGCAAGATGAAAGTGAAAGATAAGAAAGTGCAAGAGTAATAAGGAAGAAGTAGGACATACCAGAAGCACCACCAACCGTCAACAGATTGGCAGGAAGCAGTAGACACAGTGTCAGAAAGTTAAATGAAAAATTATTTTTAAAATCAAAAGCATTCCTTTATAAAAGAGCAGCATGCAGCCTAAAGGCATCAATATGGAGTCACACATATAATGATCATAACATTAGTTTCTCTATGACTGACATGCCATTCATAACAGATACAGAAAAGCTGATACAAGCCAGTATTTTGCTTTGACAGGACTTACAAAAATATACACATTTTCTGTGCTAGTGCTAGCGGACTATCTAAAAAATAACAAAATATATCCCTCACATACACATTACATTAATTTGTTGTCCTGTGACAGAAATAGAGAGACTTATAACAACTACATCTAATAATATTAATAATACTAATATAATTCATTTCTATTGCACCCATTCCCATCATACGACAGCTCTAGGCGCATAAATCTGCTACATTATACAGAAAGTAACTCAAAGGAGCCACAGTGAGTGATGTCAAAGGGGATACATGACAATAAGGGACAAGTCTACCCAGGAAAATGGAACAAATATGTAACAATTCGGATATACCCTTCATCAGACAACAAAATAGGAATATCTACACACTTATACAGACATCACACAGTGTGATGTCAGAAGGCAAAAGCAGATAGGAGGAAGAAAAAAAGGGGCAGATAATAAGGAGAAGAGTTAAGAAAAACGGGAAGATGATGATAATCAGAATGTGTAAAATACTGTAAAAGGGAGTCGGAGGAGTCAAAGAGAAAAGAGCAAAAAAGAGAAGACCAGAGAATAAGAAGAGATTTAGTTATAGAAACAGAAAGGAGAGACGAGAGGGAGGTTCCTCATTTGTTGTCTGACAAAGGGTTATACCCGAAACGTCACATGTTTGTTCTGCCTTCCTTGGTGGAGTTGTCATTTATTGTCATTTATCACTTTTACAAGAAATAGAAAACAAATAACTTAGTCATTCAATATGGCAACAATTTTCCTTTCTCCTCCATCCAGAACCCCTATCCTCATAAGGAGGACAGATCATTTTTATTCTTGTCAATTCTGTTCCCTAAACAATCACAATCATTGTATGAAAACATTTATCAGATGCCTTTGGAATGGCATTCAATATAAATATACATGTAGTACTTTCATTTTAAAACATAAAGTGCTCCCTTATCTAAAGGAAAACATCAGGCAACTTTTTGCAAGTGACAAGATCAACAAATAAAATAAAATAAACATATTTACATCGCCTTTAATAGATGCATAAAGTACAATAAATAAGGTTTTAAAAAAATTAATTAATTATTTAATTATTAGCTCCACAGACAAATACAAATACATGTATAATAAGAAAAAATATTACATGTATATGAACAGGTTCAATAAAAAGTCCCCCAAAAATGGTTAGAGTTAACTGTTAATTTTTTCTCTTTGGTATTCTTGCCAACTGGACAGGAAAAGGAAATAAAATTTGATAAAAAGATAAAAACATGTTAACATCACAAGATATGCGTTTCTATATGACCCACTAGAAAAGAAGGGAAATATACATGTATGGCCACAGAGCATATGGAGGAAACAAGTTCCATGAGGATTCAGTATAAGAAATTTCTCATCTATGCCTACATTTAGGCTGGGAACAATAAAAGAAGAACTATTCGAGACACATGCATATACATTGATTTAGTTCTTTGAAATTCACTGCATTCATTAATCAAATGGGCAGAATCTTAATATGTATGAGAGTATGTGTGTGTGTGTGTGTGTGTGTGGGTGTTTGTGTGGGTGAGTGTATGTGTATGGTTGTGAGAAAAACCATGACAGAATGTAAAGTGAAGGGAAAAAGTAATGCAAAGGGGTGTGAGGCTGGAATGACAACATTAAGTACATGTCACCATAATGCACAGAATTGTCTTATGGCACCATCACAAGTTTTAAAGTACTTGGAAATAATACAAATGCCGTGAAAAGAATAAGGAAAACAAGAGAGGCATTATGGGACATCTCCAAATAGATAACAACATCTAACCTCAAACCATGGAAAACTTTTCAACCAAGGGCCATTTTTTTGCTCTAAAGCACAAACAATTTGAAGCTGACTGATGAATGCACATAAAGCCAGGTAAAGTAGAGTGCAAGACATGTGACAATATGTCCTATACTAGTATTAGCCTTGCAAACCACAGGTCCTTAAAGAGAAGAAGACAGTGCTTCCATTAAAATGCTTGAGAGCTAATATCAAAATCAAAATTCGAATGGTTCCTTCTACCAAAGCCATTCAATTTCAATTGTCATGTTTTTTTCCTCAAAACTTGAAACTAAAAATATTATTCTCTAAAATTCCCCAAACTCTCATTAAATATAAGAAAAAGATTCTTTCATTAATACAATACAAAGGAGCCACAGTGGAGTGAAGTCAAGGGTAAAATATGACAATAAGTGACAACTCCACTAATAAAGACAGAACAAACACATGACGTTTCGGTATAACCCTTCGTCAGACAACAAACGAAATATCTAGAATCTAGATCTAAGTACTACCTCAGGCATCACACAATGTGATGTCAGAAGAAAAACATAAAGGAGATCTATCTCTATCTCCTTCTAACCTTTTATTACTTACTTATTTTCATATTTTTATTTCATTTTAGATCTGAACCTTTCACTCTTGCTCACTCTTCACACCCCCTCTGCTACGTTTCTTATCATCACTGTCTTTTTCTTTCTTTCTTTCTCCTTTATGTTTTTCTTCTGACATCACATTGTGTGATGCCTGAGGTAGTACTTAGATCTAGATTCTAGACATTTCTCGTTTGTTGTCTGACGAAGGTTTATACCCGAAACGTCACATGTTTGTTCTGTCTTTATTAGTGGAGTTGTCACTTATTGTCATATTTCGCCCCTTCATTAATACAGTAATATGGAAATCCAAAAAAATAAAAGGTGTAAAAAAGTTGGTGGAAAAGACTTTAAACATTAAAAATTAATACAAGGCTGACTTCTTATATCATTAAATGATAACCTTTAAGACGATTGGTGAAATTAAAAGATGATCAAAACGTTTGCCTTTCAATTGGAAAGCAAATAAATATACCAATTTCTAAATAACTTAAGACACAACACAACCGATTTACCAAGACATCACAGTTGACTTGAACAAAATCAAAACCAAAACAATGTTTAAAACGTCAGTGGACAGTTATCAAAAAAAAGAAAACAATACACAATTATTGAAAAACAAACATTCTAAATTTGATTTCAAAAGTTTTGTTTCCATAACATCAATAAACCCTCAATCAAATCAAACAAATAGATCTGTACTACATTTTTGATATACAATTTTTCACATTCTGCTTTTCTTTAACAATTTTTTCAACAGCAGCCTCCATGCGTTTGAATTAAATTGATTTCCAATCTTTCCAACACAATCTCTTCTAAGATAAAGTGCATACTCTTGAGGTCCTGTCAGGGAGAAGAAAGAAAACAAGAAACGTCCTGCTCTGATACAGTTAAACAAAAACAGGCACACTGACAAACGTACAAAAACTATTTTGTTCACATGCATACACAAGATTGGGGTTATAGTTTCTTTTCACTTTAAAAGTACCCAAGAAAAAAATTAAACTCAGTGGGGTGCCACAACAAACACAAAAATAGCAGTGCGGAAATGTTCAGCAAATTAGAATCAATCCATCTCAAGCCAAGATAAAAACTATAAAACACTGTAGTTATGTTTAAAAATGCTAGGTGATTTGAAGAATACTTTGTTTTATTGAAATTTACCCTGCCCATCATATAAGGGGGTGAATTGAAAGGAAACTGGAAGGTGAAAGATAAGTGAAAGAGTGAAAGGAGAGAATTAGAACCTACCATGGTAGCGACCACCAACCGCCACCTTTGAAGAAGACATCCCCATGACAAAAGACAAGGAGAAATTGTGGTCATGCCTGGCGTGGTCAAATCAAAACATACAAAAAATGTCCCCTTTATGATGTTCTTTAAAAAAGTTATATGATGTGACAAACAAATCTTTCCTTAAATTTTGTTTTGAAAAAGCAAAACAAAAAAACTTTAATTAACCTGGAAAATATGAATTCTTTAATACAGAACTACGTACAATGAGAAAGAAATAACACTCTTGTGTATGCGCCGAATGGAAATTTGACAGTTACCATAGCACACTGTCTTCAGAACCAATGATAAAAGGAAAATCAAAAGATTACCATTAATGAAATGTTTCAGTATGATAGAGATAAGAGGACAACAAAACTCAAGCATCCAATGACACTGTACCCGTCCTGCCCCCAAAAAAAAACTATTTTAGAAATGTTTATTTGCTTGTTTCATTGAAATTGACCCTGTCCACCATATGCAATGATCTCAGGGTGAGTTTAAAGCAAACAGCAGATGTGAAAGAGTGGATGGAAAGAAGTAGAATCTATCAGTGGCACCCGCCTACCACCCACATCCTAGAAAAGTATGTTGTCTATCCCCTGGGGTAGCTAGTGAGTTTAGTGATCCCACAGGCTTTATCCTCTTTCTTTGCTTTCAGTCTACACAATAAGAATGTTTTGAGAGGATTTATTTATCTGAATACATACAGTGTTCATGAGTATGGGAAACAACAGAAAAGTCCACAACAAGGAACGAGGTTTTTGTTAACATGGTCAAATACAGGTAAAAGACAACAAAAACCTTCTGGGAGACATGTTTGAGTACAGATAATAAATAGAAGAAAAGAAATACGTGTACATGACAAATACTGTTAAATTAATAAAAGGTTTCCAAGCATTCTTTTAAAAGTCTTACCTATTAAATCAATTCATGAAACTTTGCAAAAATCTCTTAATATTGTAATAGAATGGTCTATTTTACTCATGTAAAAAAAATTAAAGGACAGAGCCAGAAATTATTCCATTTTCTATGGAGCAAAGCAGAACAAATGATGACATATCTCCTCCGGAACATGATACTAGTCTGTCATAGGTTTTTACTCCCTAGCTGATGCCCGTACCCATTTCCACTTGGGTTGAGTGAAAAAATGTGTGCTGACTGTCCTTTCAAAAGAATAAACGTCGGGCCAGCATTCAAATCCAGGACGTTGTGATCCCAAGCCAGCAGCCTGACCTCTAGGCTATGAAAGCAAAACACATTTGACAGATATGATCTTCATGACAGCTTTGGTTGTGACCCAAATCTACCCTCTAGCCTCCAGCACACAAAACACAAGGAACATTGGTTAGGTAGGCAACCACCAGTGAGATGGCAGTACGAGTTTTGCTTTATTTGGTCATGCAAAGGTCTGGTACCTTCACATGACCTTGAGGAGCATTGCTTCTTTGCCTGCTATAACTCGACAAATTCAAAAGCCCCTCATCCTCGTCTTATGCTCATCACTGAGAAAGAGGAGGAAGGCATGGCTCCCGAGAGACCGGACTGAGGGCAACTGCCTTTATAGTGAAGTGCGGCAGCTAAAACGGATAGCAGCCCTTTACCCGGTTCACCACCAGGGGCGAATGATAATTTTTGCTTTATGATTTTGTAATTTGATGCTAAGGGTTCTCTCAGAGCTCACACGACATGCTTTCACATGCATTTGATGATGGACTGATGACAGATATGATCTAGCTTATGTTATTTTGCTTTTAGTGAATGACAAAATGCTACAAATTTGATTATTTTGATCATCTCACAATCTGCTTTTTGTCGTAAGCTAAAGGGGGATAACACAAGAGGCAGAACTTAGATCACAAATGATATGAGTCGAGTATATAACTAAATGTACTGGTCATACTACTTTCACTGTACTAGAATTCTATCTACAAGTACATCTTTCAAACAAAAACCCTTCAAAAAAAGATTTATGACTGAAGGTTCTGTTCGTACACTGCAAAACAATTGAATTGGAATCCACATCTTATAACAAAAGCTTAATGATGTAGTCTAACCAGTCTGAATGATATCATTTATCTTAAGTTTGAGTTATCTTTGTCATAAGAACTTTGTATGGAAGCCCATGTTCTGAATCTGCCTAATTGGAAAGATGAATATCATTAAAACTTTATGAAAGACAACTTTATATAGTTTATCCTCCGATGCAAGAAAATAAATTTTGAAAGCTGGGGCCATTTAAGTTATTTTCACCCCAGCTTCACTTATGTGTATGTAACAGTGGAACTTAAAGAAGTTTTCAACTTGATTTAAAACGATTCCATTACAACAATAAGCGATTGACATGAGACATGTAGAAAAAGAGAAAGAGAGAGTGGGAGAGAGAGAGAGGGAGGAAGAGAGAGGGAGGAAGAGAGAGAGAGGAGAGAGAGAGAGGAGAGAGAGAGAGAGAGAGAGAGAGAGAGAGAGAGAGAGAGAGAGAGAGAGAGAGAGAGAGAGAAAGAGAGAGAGTCAGACAGACAGGGTATAGTAACGAAGAGTGAGGGTATGAGTGGGACAAAGAAGGATAAACAACCAAAACTGGAAAGGTTGACTCGGACAGGTAGAGAAGCAGATAAAATACATTTGATATTATGTCATATTATATACACATGAATATATTCGTTTTCATTGAATGTTAAAAAGGCAAACTTCACTGGATTTACACTTGAACAGATCATAATTACTTACTTCCTCAATATTAAATGATGAGATATCTTTCTCATACATGAAACTATCGCACATGATAAGAAAGAGAATTTTTTTCCTTCTTCTTTCTCACAATCAAATATGACTATGAATTTCGGACAGTCTCTAAAGATGAAACACGCTATATATATCAAACCAGGGTGCCAAATTTACATATAGGAGATATTTTCAATTAAACATAACGCTTTTAAAAAAGATCAATTTCTATCATAACAGCAACAACAAAAATAGTCTAAAACCAATTTAACAGAAATAAAGGAAAAAATAATCATTTGCCTTTCCTTAACTGTTTCATGGTTAAAAATAAAAACACAAAAGGCTTCTTCAGAATAAGAAGGAAAGCTAAGTATGTGAAACACTGAATATAGAAATTTCATTGGTTCAATAAAATTGTGACACTTAATAGAAAAAAAAAGCCAAAAAGGTTAGTATCTGTGATCAAATGGTTTGAAATGAAAATGAAGGGAAAATGATTCCATTGGATGAAAGCAACAAAAAAAAGAGAACAAAAGTTGAAATTTTCAAAAAAGATAAATCCATCAACAACAAAAAAAGAAAATAGAATGAAGTGAAAAGAAATGTTATAAAAGTGCAGATCGTATTCCAAAGTGACATAAAATCTCTCAGGATCAAAACTACATTTTCCTTTAATTAGATTTTTTTGTGTGGCTTATATTTGTTTAAGACTCATCCTTTTACATAAAGAAATAAGCAAAGAGAAACCTGCAAAACAAACAACATACGTACACATACTAGAAAGCAAACATTCAAAGCTCTTTTTGGAAATCTTTCTACAATAAAAGTAGCTAGACTCAATTGTTAATTTCTCTCAACCAGTCAGATTCAGTAGCTCTGTATCATCCCTTTTTGCTCCAAAATCAAAGATACAATTGTATTCTCAAACTATGGCTCAATCCTGTGGCATGGTTTACTGGATAGGCTCAAAGAGATAAGAAGTCTTCAAATTGCTTCAAGTCTTCCCTCAAAACATACATTTTAATGAATGTTATAAATAATGCTTTTACAATGTATTTTATCGAACATTATTTCTTATGCCATTTGCCCTTCCAATAGAATTTTTTATCTTCGACATGGTTAATCATTGTATACATTATTGTCCTTTCTTTAGCATGTTTCTATTTCCAAATCCATCATGAAGTATGCCCCACTATTGCCTTAAAATGCATAAAATGTCATGTGACTAACTGGGTGAATGGCATTATACAAATGCAACTATTACTATTATCATCCTCTTAATTATTGTCATTATTATTATTATTATTATTATTATTATTATTATTATTATTATTATTATTATTATTATTATTATTATTATTATTATTATTATTATTCTTATTATTATTATTATTATTATAAAGTATTATTTCTACTATCATTATTAATATTAATATTATTATCATGATTATTATCATTATTATCATTTTGTTATTATAAATATAGCGCTGTTAACAAAAGGTTAACCACTTCATTGGATTATTCTTTGCGTCACACCTATTGCTTAAAGCGAAGCAGGCTAATCCATATTATAACTACTGGAGGGATATAACTTTGTAAAGAATAAAAGAAAAAAATGCTACGGATAATATTTTAGAAGATGTATTTACGGTATGAAACTTATTTAGCAGGAAACAAATTTCCAAAAGGAATTTTGAAGCTTTCAAAAAGATAGAAAATAACTATCATTCTGAACAATGCTTTCATGTGCATGCAAGAACCAGAAATGATCTATCATGCTAAAAGATTGACTTTGTAAAAATAAAAACCAATGTAATAAATTCATCATGCAAAC
>JAXRKP010000332.1:275000-325000 GCA_037039925.1 Doris montereyensis | reverse complement strand
GTCAAGTAGAAAATTCCATATCATAAGAAGTAACTTAGATAAGCAGTTGGTAAACTAGGCTTTTTGAATAAAAAGCAGCAGACATGCTGGCAAATTATTTTAGAAACATAATGTAGTCTTTCATGTGAGAATTTAATTGGCAAATCTTCCTGGTGTACACAAAATACCAGGAGAAAACCAGGTACCTGATTCCACATGTCAAACAAAAACACAGCTGTCCTCCACCTTTGCAATCACATTTACTTTGTAACAAGATATATTTGACCAAACATCAGGTTTCAAATCAATAAAATTCAGGACAGAAAAGGAAAAGTCCAAAGGACTGATACTCACTTTTTAGGAAATGGCAATTAATTTTTTTGTACACCAGGAAGATTTGCCAATTTAATTCTCACATGAAAGACTACATAATTTGTTAGGAAAATTGAACTGTTGCATGAAAATTACTAGTTTTTAAGAGTCAAACAAATAGAGAAACAATCCTTTCAAATAAGGAACCATTTCTTATTTCTTTAATTTTCAATAAAATTGTTAAAGGATTGATGTTACCAAACAAATGCCCATAGTCATTGACTTTGTTTTATATTTTTCAACACATATCAAGAATAACGGGCAAAGCATGCCAGTAAACAATGGCAGTTCTTTCATTTAAGTTAAAGATTGTTATTTCTAGACATTGCAAATCATACACATCTTAATACAATATCATACATGAATCCTTTTTTAAAAGAAAAAATTATCTCCTTTTTGAACAAGTGACACAAGCTTTTTAAAAAACTTACATCATAACTTTCATGAAGAGTGCATTGACGTTCCAAGGCATTCAGTTTTACATTGACTGTTCCCAGCAGCTTGTCACCTTTAAAAAATCCCCTGGAGGAAGAAAACAAAAAAAATAAAGAAAGGAGAGGCATAAATAATTTTTATAAATCAAAAATAAGCTCTGTCATTGAAGACAATAATGTTGGTTGTCTAATGGTACGTTAAGTTCATTAAAAGCCAATAGAACAATAGAGCAAAGCAGTTTCTGTAACTTGAAGCGGAACAGATGATAATAATCACCTCCTGGACAGGACACTGATCTGACCCAGGTTTTTGCTCCCAAGCTAGTGCTTGTGCCCATATGCACCTGGGTCGAGAGGGGGAAATGGATGTTAAGAGTCTTTCCCAAAGAACGCAACGTCGGAACTAGCTTTGCTAGGATTCAACATCAGGACCTTATGATCCCATTTCCGGAAGCCTAACCACTTGGCCACCAACGCCACATGTCTAATGGTAGTCAGTAAGATTCAAGACTGTAAGGTCATGTGTTTGCATCTGTTTCCTCAAGCCTAACATTTCCTCTGGAAAATACATTTTCCTCTATCCTCTCATGGGCCAGCTCTAGCTGGAAGATGAAGGTGACAACTGACTAGGGTCACCTGTTATACTTGACCCTATGGAAACTGGGATATGCTCCAGCTCTCTAGGATCCTAAAGGCCATGAAATGCTTATTTTTTCTTTCTTCTCAGTGAAGACTCATAATTGTATACTCAATCAATGATTTCTATGAATGTTTCAACATTAATAGTTCAAATAGTGGAGCAATCTAAAATGTTAATGTTTTAAAGGAATAGATAAAGTGACATGAGTTTCAAACTAGTCAACCACATGATATTATTTCCAGAAGTTCACGGGCTTTACCTTTTTATGTAAATTTCAAACTTCAAGCCCTTCCTCTCAATGAAACGAAAGAAACCCCTTGATGTCCGATTGATTTGCACCTTGAAAGATTCTTTATATTCTGCAAATCAAATAAAGCAAAGAGACAGAGTAAGAGAAGAAGGTTAAAGGTGAAATATATTATTAGAAGCCACATATTCCAGAAATGTATGTCATCATTATCCTCTTATCACTGAAACAAGAATTCAACGAGCTTGTGCAGGGATCTAGAAGACAAATTTACCTTTTTTTAGTATTATGACTTTAACAATGGATACATCTGCTATTAATATTTTATATTTGACAAAACTAAGATCTGTTGCTCTGAAAATCGTCAATTAAACGAATGTTCTTAGAAGTGAATGTACAAACTGAAAAAAATAATTAAGGTAAGAGCAAACTACTTCTTTTAAAAAAACTCAAACAATGAACCAAGAGTGGAAAAGTTCACTTGAAAAACAGTCCTTTTAAATTCATTTTTACCATAGGCTTATATTTACAACACATTGTCCAAAGTAAAATTGTGAACGCATGTACAGATTTGATATAAATTTGGAGATGGTGTTTGTTTATTATTTCCTATATATGTCAATTTTCTATTCAAAATCGAATAACGCAAAATGACACTCAGTGGAGATAGAACCTTATTGTTCCCAGATCGAAATATATGTAAGTATTTTATTATATGCTACAAAATAATTCCTTCATTATATTGCATTTTAGCAGTTCACCTGGATTAACTGTATCCTTGACTGTATTTGTACTTCCACTCTGTGTATCATCCTGCAATAGATTCAGGTCTTCATTAGCTTCAAATGTTTACGTATTATGATTATTCTTACATAGAGTATGAAAAATCTACCATAGATCTTTATTTCATTCCCTCTCGAAATGCTTTAAAGATAACTGCCATAGTAACAGAGCATATTATTGAGAACACATGTTGAAAGGGGAGGGGGAGGGGGATTTATATTGCTCTTGAGTTAGAGTTTTTGATTTGATTATATACATGAGTAACTGTCAAAAAATAGTCATCCTTTATCATTGAAAAGTTTGTAGCATCCTTGGTTGCCAAGGAAATGGCCGCCATCTTGGATTTTTGGACCAATTTTCATCTCCTCTCTTAGTTATGAATAAAATCACCAAAAACCTGTGAAGATCGTTTTTTCCATTCAATATCTAAGAAGTGACGTCGGTTTTTGTTAGATATTTTGGATGGGTTTTTTTAATAATTTTTTTTTAATAACATAGATCTATATCGCTTATATGCAACAATGACATTTTTATTACAAAACAAAATATTTTCTCAAGAAGCTTAAAAGATATAAACATTTACGAGAGGAACCTGTGTGTCAAATATTATACAAATCGGTCGGTAAATGACGGAGGAGATAGAAATTTAGTGGGAAAAAACTACATTTCAAGAAAAATGTGAACAGAGAAATCAATAGAAAATAACACAAAAAGACTTCAGACGGGTTGCCTTTCTTGTAGCAGCCCCCTTAATCTTTCGACAGCCTCTGGTATTGTTTTTGTTTTTTTGTTTGTTTTTTTCTGTTTCGAGCAATTGATATCTATTATCACAATAGAGTTTCATCAACAATGTTAGTATTTTTTTTTTTTAAATAATTTATGGATTATTTATTAACTTTCTTGGGTCTGACGATTCATTCATACTGTTAAGAGACTCGTGCTGGATCAACCACACCACAAGCACTCTTTTTTGTTGTTGTTAACAACCTGATCGGCTTTTCGTTTTGGTTCATTTGTGTCATATGACTGTACTACCTTATCCTTTTCTTTCTTTTGTTGAACGATTTCTTCTTCCGTTCTTTAACTTCTTTTCCTTCGCCATTTTCATCATTTTGATAGTTTTCATTATTTTGCTGATCTTTTTGCTGGTTTTCATCTTTATGCTGGTTTTCATCTTTTTGCTCCATATTTTTAGGCTCTCCGTTCTGCTTGACTTCGACATGGTTTGCCACTTCAATTTTATCAGATTCATCTTTTTCGACACTGCTGGACTTACCATCCGTTGCCGACTGTCTGAGACGATCTTATTTGATCTTTCACTCTTGGTTAGCTTATCCTTTACGATGCTCGAATCTTCTAACTTCTTTGTATCCGCTTCCTCAGCGATGTCCCAGTCTCCTTCTTTTGTCTTCAACTCCACATCTTTTGTTTGGCATCCGAATTTGAGTCGTTTCTCTTCGGTGAAGACTTTCCAGACTTGATATCCTTCGTTTGCCACACTTTGTCTTAAACAGTCTCTAATTCAGATTTCTTCAACTTTTTTTGCCTCTCTGAGATTTTAGACGCAACTTTGTCACATGATTCTATATCTTTTGAACCAGCATCGATTGGCTTTTCATCTGTCTTATCAGGATTTGCAGTTTTGCCGTCATCAGTGGACTTTGTGATTTGTTCTGTCTGTCGAGGATGACTCTTTGTGGACATCTCCAACCACGTTATCCTTGCATTATCATCTGCGGATTTTTCTCCGGTTTCATTGGTAAGATCATAAAGTTTCCTTTTAGAAACATTCTTGTTTTTGGTTTGTTCGATCACAGTTGAAGACATGGTTTTATCTTTGTTAGAACAAGGACCAAAAGCCGATATGCCAAAAAGGACAATGAATCCACACTACAGGCTCACACAAAGGCCAAATGCAGGAAAGAGCCATCTCTGGCATTGTTACTAATGTCAAGAGGATTGTAAATCTAGGTTTAGATATGAACTATTGTGAAAACAGACGTCATAATGACCAGATTTTTGTTTTAATCCTCTATTCCTATACTTGAACGTGTGTTTACAAACTCATCGCCAGTATATTTGACCTCCGTCTCTTACATCACTCAACGCTAGACCTACTCGGTGAGGGGGTGCGTGTCGAGAGACCATGTCACCAGATGTGACATTGTGCTGTGATAGCTGGCCTGTTATAAATGTTTTCAGTGCCATCTTCTCAGTCAGTGTTTGGAAAATTTAGGTCAAAATTTTGACTGTTTTCACCTACCCTCGCCTACAAAATATTATGTAACAAAAAAATTATACGTCATATGGACATTTTTCTACCATAAACTTGGAGACAAATGATCGTTCTACTCGAATATATAAAGAAAATAAAATCGACATTTTGGTCCCAAACTCATCAATCCCCTCTTAAATGATGAAAACCTCAAATTTCGACTTACAGTCGGAAATCCCATTTCATACTTGACACATGTATCCATGTCCTTCTCTGAGTACCCTGTGACAACATCAAGAAAATACATTTCAAATAACGATAGAATGTCTAAATATGGTATAATAACTTGACATAGGTAATAATATTTATCTCTAAAGCCTTTTTCATATGTAGCGTTAACATTTACATCACAAAATAACAAAACAATAACATTTATAAACAAATTGAATACAAATTTTACATAACCAATACATAGATCAATAACATTTACAATTGATTACAAATATAAACTTGGTCTATAGTATTGGTTTGAATTATCAAATACACACAAAGTAGAAAATAAAATGCCACTACATTATATAGAGATATACAGCCTTTCTTTTTGCTTTATACATAGATATAGGGTGGTCAAAACGACATTTGTGCAATTATGCTTTCTGATACATAAGATATGAGCGGTAAAAGTTTTTTAAGACTTGTATCACATTTGTTCTAGAATTGGAATGACTTCATGCATAGAAACAAACAAAAAATAACAATAGCAGTTTAATAAAATTATCATGTCCAAATTTTCTATTTGTTTAGTTTTAGTGTTCTTAAAAAACAAAGAGTACTGCACAGATATCATTTTTCGTTGTTCTATGCATTTTTAGCTGTTAATTATGTTTCCATAGGCCGCACTAGAAATGTAAAAAATTATAAAACTTGGGATTTGTAAAGGATCCGGATTCAAATTAAAATCACGGGCAACAATCGAAGCCAAGAACAAACCTGATGGCAGATTATACTGAATACCCCGTACAATTGTCACTTCCATGTCAGCATCACCCAAGTCTGTGTTGCTCCTGGGGTTTGAGAGAGAAATTAGAATGCATTTTTCTTTAAAGAAAACAACAAGCCACATAACACTTAAACGTCACAGCTAAAAACAACGTCTATTGCATGAACTTAAAGAAAAAGAAGGCAATAATACCAAATGTCTTGAACACTTTTGTCTTCATGTTTATATATAATATATAGTTTAGTTTAATCGAACAGAAATAAAATGATGTTGTTTGTTTTTGGTATCAAAATCCTTTTGTTTCCTATTCAGAAGACCTCAAACATCATGAAAAGACATTTTGGATTTCACTTAATATTCAATACTCTATATTTCACGTAATTAGATAAATAAAAGCGAAATACTGCTAAAATAATGGACTCAATTTAAAACACATTCACATGACCTGAAAAATATATTGCATTACAAATAGAGTAAAAGTTCAGATTTAAAACTCTTTTAACAAGAAGTCAGTGAGAACATTTTATTGACATATTCTCTACTTTACTAAGAGTTAAATGCTTAAATGGCACTCACTGGACCATAGAGAAGCTTCTAACTTCATAATGAAACCTTGGGGGTGGGTCTCCATGGCGGTGAGCACTTTTGAGAGATTCCAAATCCTTTCTACTACCTTGTTCAAGTTTTTGAAATCTGGAATAGATGAAAATGAGTCTTTTGAGAAAGCTAGTACAACTCACAATCACTTTATTAATAATACACGTAAACAAATAGCACAATTACATAAATAGCATTTGAAAAATTTATCACACAAGTACAGAACAAATTGCTCGTTTGTTTAGTAAAGGTTTTTCTCTCATGGAGCAGTGTAGAGTAGACATCAGTCTTTTACCTGTTCAATTTGAGAAGTCATTCTTACATTATACTTTATCTTCACATCTGAGTGAACGATAAAAACTCATGTTTCATTGAAAAACAATACAGATTTGGCAAATTCCATGTATTCACTCGAAAATTTAAGTAAAAAATAGTCATAAATTGTCTTTACAGAAAATAGACAAAATTAAAGAAACAATTGTGTCATTTTGTGAAAATAAATAACGTAGTAAGTTTTGTAGTACTCAATTTTATGAGTTCACTTTGTGTTCATAGGTCATTAAATTGTGGATACATTTTCACTATAAAATACTAACCAGAAATACTGAAAAATGAAGTCTCTATGGTTTTATTCTTTTTAAAAAGAAATTAGGCTATGGGTTAAAAAACAATCCTGCAACACAGAAATGTCAAATAATGTCAGACTAAAAAGTAAGAAGTATTTTTTATCATAATGTGGGTCCTCTGACTTTTTACTTAGTAAATGACCTTATAAAATAGATGACCATTAAAAAGTAAAATTATCTTAAGAAAGATTATTTTTCTGCTCACTTTGATGCTGCAGGAACATCTCCTAGTTTCTGATAATGCTGAGCATTGGTAACACAGATCTGTAATTTCAGGACATGAATAAAATAAATTTGTTTGATCTGTTATTCAATTTAGATTCATGCAAGTCTGTGATAAATGTAACATAGTATCAATGTATCATAGCTTTGATTTGATTTGATTTTTTTCCACATCCACAACTAAAGTGATCTCAGGGTTTTTGGTAGGATTTTGAATTTTGTCCAGACTGCCTTGTAAACAGCCAAGGGATCTTTAACGTGCACAGAGTGTTGTGATCTGCACATAGGACCTCCTTTTTATCGTACGTTTCCGATGGAACTAGATGTCAATCCACCTACCTGGACCAGAGGGGTAGATTTTGCCAGAAAGAAATCGAAAAATAAGTTCAACTGGCGGCGGGGTCGAAGCCACTACCTTTTGATTGAGAGGCCGACACCTTAACTTTGGACTACATAATAGCAACAACAGTATACCTGAAAATATATTTTTTAAAAGCTTTGAAAAATAATTTCTGAAATAAAACATCACTGCATCCCTAAGAAGAGATCAAACTTAAAGATGAATGACATCTGTATAAAAGAGGAATGGTTACTTCTAGCAATGAAATAAGATAAATGATTTGAGTCAAATTCAATGTCTGGAAAAATTCCAAAGCAGATGAATCGATTGGTGACAGTTGGCATTCGTACCTGAATTTGTTTCAGCAAGTCTTGCTTGAAGATTTTTGAAAACCTCTTCCCTATCCCCAGTTGGTTCACAATCCTCTGCATTTACAACAACAAATTTATCTTCATTTTCTTCTGAGTTGTATGGGGACTGAGGAACCTAGATGGGAAAACAATGTTATAGTAACATCAATCAACAAGAATAAAAACATCGAATTCAGTAACAACCATCCTCTAATTAATCATTTTACATATATCAAAAATGTTTCTATTACTGACTACCAACAACATCAATAAATTCAAGTCCTAATTGATTTTTAAAAGTGGTAACAAGAATCAGTAAGAGATGTAAATTAATGATAGGTATAAAAACATTCAAAACCAACTGCAGGTCGATTTGTCATAGATCTATCATACAAGATAATATTCAATATGTTAACCTCTGACACTAATTTGATGACCTTTAATGCAAAAAATTATAATTTTCAATTAATGACAAAACCAGCTAGCACATCTATAAGACAAACAGAAAATCTACCTGAGACAAATCAACAGGCAAACCGCCTTCTGCAGCCTCAATCATAGGTTCAATACCCTGAAAAGCAAAATATTCAAATGTCAGAAATTATTGTATAATTGAAGTCACCAAGGGTCTTAAACAATTAGAAAAGCAATACAATGATGCACAATCATTGCCGTGAGCAGCTTAGCTTAGCTTAATGTCGTCCACTGGTGAGGTCATCTGAATTCATAGCTTTGGCTGCTTTCTTTATCTCTGTGATGAATGCTTGTCACTCTATATGGTTGCGTGCTTTTCCCCGTTATGTTTTGGAGATTTTCAGCTGATATTGTTAGTTACAAGGTGTTGTCTTTGAGTTTCTTTAGATCTTTGTTAAGTGTGACTGGAAGTGTTATGCTTGGTCTTCCCCTGTATTTGTCCTCACTTTGTGTAAAGTAGACCATCATTGCTTTGCTGGAATATTTTCAATTCTTTTTAAAATTGCCATGAATACTTGTTTAACTTTAATTTTTCCCCGATGTGCAGTGATCTCAGGGCAAAACAGTCCCACAAGTCTGATTAGTGATGAAGATTATAACCACTGAAAAAAAAGTGATTAAACATTAGGAAAAGGCAAGATGAAGGAAGAAGGATGTATCATTATGAATCAAGAGGTAATAATGTTAATCAAAGGAGCCTCAAAGACATGTAGGCCACAGCAATCTGGAAGCTGGTGAGTCAATCCAATGAAAGTGTCTTCAAGACACATAATATAAAAACAAATTGTCAGTTCTGTTCCTCCACATTCACCATATGCCGTGATTCCAGAATCTGAATATAATTTAAGAAATATGTCATGACACATCTTTACACTGTCAGGAGGTATCTTGTACAACACCAGTTCTCTGGACCTCAGAACTTTTCATCATCTCCAATAAGACTGAACGTTATATATATAAATTATCTTCACAACATACCAGCCTGTGAAATTTGATTCAACTTGGACAATGCTGGACATGAAATAGACTCTCCTTACCTTCATCATTCGTATGTATTTCTTTTTGCAAGCTCAAGATCATGTTTCTTCTTGGCAGCTATTGCCGCTTGCTTGAATTCTTCTGATCTTTCTTTAAGAAATGCCAACTGTTGCTCTGACCGAGATGTTATCCTTTTTGCAGCTTTTGAAATTATCAAAACAGAAAAGAGGGAAAACAAGGCTTGGTAAATACTAACATAAATAAATTTGGCATTAATTCCACTTTCATCGTAAAATCTTAAAACATTATCTGTCGCCGCTATTTTTCATGGAAGTTAACAAATGGTCGCAATAAAATTTGATCTGTTATTTCTTGTGGTAAAGTATACATTTTGATTTCTATACCATGACTGTTGTTAACGGCAAAAGTATACATTTTGATTTCTATACCATAACTGTTGTTAACGAAGCATCAAAGTATAGTGCCATATCATTAGAACAAGGGTTTGAGAGATGACATACAAAATATTTTCTCTTAAAATGTATTGAGCTCAATTTTTTTTTACTGTGATGCGCATTATGAAGATCTAGCATGACACACTTAAAAGACATGTCTAATGTATGATCCTAAAGAAACTGAATGGAAAAGTAAAAGAACAGGGCTAAATGATTCTACGTTGCCTGTCTGTACATTTTTAATTATAATGCTTCCAATAATTCTGATGATGTATGTTAAAACCTACATTATTTATGACAGATGACTCCCAAAACAATGCGGACTGACATTTTTCATGTCAAGTTTAGGTGTAAGAGATGTGTTTTTACATTTCAAAAGGTAAATAATTTTTTTTGGCAAATCTAGAAGTATCCTTAACTTTACCACAAAAAAAACAACAAAAATTAGTGCCAAACACGCAGGAAACCAAGAGGTATTGCGCCTGGCATTCCAATTTCTTTAGAGAAAGGAATATAGGCTATCATAGGGCCTATGCTCGATGCAACAGGAGCCACCCATGTTGTCCAAGTGAGCAAATACGGTCAATTTTCATGTCCAAGGAAACAATTAAATGCCTGAAGTGGGGCTCGAACCCAGTACCTCCGGATCACAGTGCAACCACTCAACCCTCTCATCCCCCAACTTATGATAAACTTTACAAAACAAACAAAATTTAAATGTTCCCTGAACATGGTGTATATAATGCTACTCAATAATAGAAATAAAGATATTTACTGTTCTGTCTCTGGATTGGTTGTTTAGCAGCAGAGGAGGCAGATGGGCTTCTCTGTGGTGCTTGGGGACTTTGTGCCGCTGCTACTGCTGCTGCACCTGGTTTTGGTGCTGGGGCAGGGGGTGAAGCCGCTGTTGCAGTGGGGGCTCTTGCTGGGGCAGGTGCTGTTGGGGCTTGGGACCTCTGAGGCTGTGCGAGAGAGCTACCCACCGGAATGGGGGCAAATCCTGTCAGGTCGAAAAAAGATGGAAAAACAAAACAATAATTATTATCAGGGATAAAAATAATGATAAATTCCTGACAAGAAAGCTGATTTCTGTAACCCATCTATTGACTTACCAGTGTGGATGCAGAGAATGATGCTTTTAGCTCAGTCTAAAGATAACCATTAAGCACTAAACAGCATTTGATATCAAACGTTCATCAAAAAGCAACTCTACACTATACTTTCTATGTATGAAAGCAACTCATACTCCTTTTCAATAACACATTATTTGTTTTTGCATTCCCATCTTATTTATGGGTTCCTTTCAAGAGTGATTTATTCAAATCACTGATAGGACGTAATGGAAACAACAATAACAAAGAAGAATCCCTGCAATATAATGGCCCATAGAGTCCGAATTTACCAGGACTTCTCTAATGTAAAGTGGAATGGATGAATATCTATCCCCAAGACAGGACTGTAGTAAGTCACAGGTTTTACTTCCAGTTGATGTTGGTACCCATTGGCACTTGAGTTGAGAGTGAAAATCCATGTTAAGTGTATTTTTCCCAAGGAACACAGTGTCATGGCCAGAACTTATCGTCAAGACCTCAAAACCACAAGTCCAACGGCCCAATCAATGGTAAGCTTACTACATCAACAGTGTATTGAAATAGTGACACGCCTTTTATGTGATGGTAAAAAGCAGGGCTGCCAACCCCTGGGATAGAGGAATAGTAATGGAGCACAACAAAAATAGTAATCTGACTCAAAAAATAGTAATAAATCCCAAAAATGGTAGATGCCCCATATACACACACACCCACATACACATATCCAGAGATCATTTTCTTATCAATAAGGTTGACTTTTAGAGAGAGAGACAGAAAGAGGATATGAATGTATGTGTGTGTGTTTTATGGGGGGGGGGTCTAGGTTTTTTTCTTGATTGTTCAACTTACAAAAAAGACCCAATAACAAACAAACAAAACAACAGAGCCAAGAGATTATGATCGTAATGGTGTAACAGGACCATCAAAATCGTAATGATTACCATTTAATCGTAATGGTTGGCAGCCCTGAAAAAGCCTTTAAATTAATGGGAAATAATTGAACAAGCAAGCAAAGTGCCCACTCTACCTGGAGGTGTTGGGAGTTCATCAAAATCAACTGGTCTTCCAGCCTTGCAGCTCTTGATAGCGTCTTCATATTGCTGGTAAAAGTTAATAAGCAGTTATATTAACAAGGTTTCTAAATTGATTTTCTATTTCCTCGCAGATATCAATATTCATATAATACTATCAGTAGTTGCTAAAGGGTAAACTAAAGAGAAACAAAATAATTTTTGAAAAGAAAATGATAGTGGAATTCAGAAAGGCTATCTGAACCAATATACTGTATGAAAAGAAACAACTAAAATAGTACTTTCAATAGCTTTGTTAGATTAGATTATAAAATCTAAAAAGTGTCAGGTCCTTTTTTCTTCACAACAATGTGAATACTTTTGTGCCCAATGTATATTTTCCCAACCATACTATAACATAACTCAAATGAAAATAACCAATTACAAACTAAACCTCTAAACTTTTAAAGATAAAAAAAACATTTTTATATGGAAAACACTCATTAAGAAAGTAACTATTTAAACAATCCTTACCTTTACAATTCGACCCATACGTCTGGATTTGCTCCCATCCCCAGCTTTCTTTGCGTCGTCCGCTGACGATTTGTACTTTCCCAATCTCTGAGTAAGAGCTTCCATCACATTTTTGGGGGCATCCGGTGCATGGAACAAATTTTTCTCCTCTGCAAATAAGGTAAGAAAATAAAACCATTCTTATCTCAAAATGGAAATCCACGAATGAAGGACAATGGAAGAACACTAGTCAGTGTTTCATCAGAAAGTTGATTGGTTATCAATTGATTCACGTGCACAGATTTTTTTTTGTATCTTCCATTCTCAATGCATGCCTAAAGCATCAAAGGGCCTTGTAGCTAGACTGTCGGACTTGGGATTGTGAGAAGCATGGTAGCACTAGGCCTGACATTGTGTTCTTTGTGAAAGACACTTAACAGGCATTTCCCAGTAGGTGCAAAAATGGGTACTAGTACCAGCTGGGAAGTAACACCAGTAACAGACTAGCTGTCCAGGAGGTATTTATCACCCTTCAGCTTAACACTGTAGAAACTGGTGGTGAGCTCTCACTCAATGGGCCATAACAACCTTGAAGGAACTTATTTAAAGCAACTAGCAAGTCTTTTTGTCCTCTCTGGTGGGAACAAAAAGTGCCATCAGTAAGGACGGCAGGTTACATCCTGTCTTCCTTGGGTCAGTAAATACAAAGTGGACTAACGGAAAAGTCAAGAATATTAAAGCAGTCACAGGATGCAGAAAGAAAGCTTTGCAAGAAGAGTGTCAAACGAAGTATTTCTCTTTCCTATACTGTTCCCTTACTTAGGTCCTTTGGTTGAACTTCCCTGTCATTCATTTTAGTTACCCCCCTCCCCATCTCTTTTCTCTCTCGCTCTCTGCCCACACTTCAACTCACCGGCTTCAGATACATTAGGGAAGGGCACATCTGGCTCTTTCTTCTCCTGTGATCCAGCTGCCTGGGTTGCGGACCTTTGCACTGGGACAGAGGGTTGTGGCACATGTTTAGACACGGACGCTACATTTCCTATGGTTTTTAATCATATATCAATGTTAAAAAAATAATTGTATGCATGGAACAAATTGTTAAAACTTGCTCATATTACAGAGCTCTACCTAGGAAATTTAACCCTGGAAAAAGACTAGTAAGATTTTGTTACCACACATCGCACAGCACAAATTTCCACATCTTTCTCTGAAAGGAGGCAAAGTAAATTCATCTAATTTAATCTTCTCTGTTAACACTCAATCAATTTGCTGAAGAATCCCAAGTTTGCATAGTGTCAAGATTTGGTCTAATCCTTCCCTTTCATTGCTTCCTCTCATCTTGAAAGATTCAGCACAAAATTTACTTTACAAGTTATGAGCAATTACATTTGAAGCCACCCTTTAGAAGTCTTAAAAAATTAAACATGTAAGCTGAAAATGAAAACAAAGAAGAGAATTTAATGATAGTGGTACTCTGCATGAAGGTTACAGGTACTCAATGCTTTAAATGTCTTTTTTACTGAAATATGTTATTAAATATCTTCATTAAGTATCGAGTACAAAAGCGAATCTTTCAGATTTTAATCAATATTAAAATGAAATAAAATGGAAAAATATCTCAAGTATAAAAAGCAAAGTTCAAAATGTCAATCAACAAATACATAAATTATCCAACTTGTTCTTATATAGATAAAGCTGAAAAAAAAAATTTACCAGACATATCTGGAGGAGGAGGTGGCATTTTTGAAAAGATCAACAGGTTGACCTTCGTCAAGAGCTTTGATAACAGCATCAAATTGCTGAAAGAGAAGATAAAGGATTTTCTTTAAAAGCCTTATTTCAACAACAGCTATACAGAGACATCACAAAATTTATGTTACAGTAAGATGAAAAGGCCACAATCAAAGGGGGTCTGATTGAAACAAAATGAGCTTTTGTTTAAATTTAAATGATAAATACATCTCTTATATGAGCAACTTCTAAAAAAAGGGGGCAAGAACAATTCATGTTTAATGACTGGAAAAAAAAAACTCTTTTAAAATAATTCTCCACTGTTATTTATTCAAAAGTTAAGAAAATGTTGACCAAAAATTTAGATTTTTATGACTTCAAGGAACACACCAGACACAACATATAACATTTACCCGAGATACTTTAACATAGCCTGCTGCCTTGGGAATGTCCCCTGCTTGTTTGGCCATCAATGCAGCCTTCCTGTACTGATCTCTCCTTTCCAAGAGGATTTGCTTTGAAGAATCTTTCAGTATACAAAAGAAAAGAATAAACACCTTAAAAACAGTTTATTAAAAGGTAAGTGTTACCAAACACAAGACACTATCCCCTTTTTTCCTTTGCTTCTGTTTGACCAATTCTCAATTCTCTTCTTTGTAACTCTGTACATCATAATGGACACACACAAAGGAGTACATAAAACTAGATGAAAATCGGACAAAACAATTTTGCAGGAAAATGTAATGTGCCAAACATTGTGTCCCCCAATTACTCTTTGGCTTAACAGTGAGTATGCAAATAATAAATGACTTTAAGCAGATTTTCAATTTCAAATTATAATGAAATTTTGCTGAATAGCTGACAATTCTTTTATGATAAAATATCCTTTGTTTTGAAAATTCCAAAATCATTGAGTGCATACAAACACGTCCCAAAAACAACTCACTGTGATTGAAAAGTAGGTTGAAGAAGTTACAATGAAAAGTATATATTGTTCTGATTGTATACCTGAACTAGAAGACGCCTGTGGTGCTCCAGTGTTGGATCTCTCTGGGAGATTTTCTTGTACCGGTTGGGGGCTGGATCTGACAAGAAAATGAGGAAAAGCCTTCTTTTAAAATGACATACTTGATAAAAGTCACAGCGACTAGAAAAATACTTAATGATTTCTTGTACTTTGTACAGGGGCGAAAAACCTTTACAAATGAAGATTATCTAATCATCTTCTCTTGAAAAGCTTATCTTTGCTTGTTCATTTATGAGTTTCTTTCTTCACCATGACAATATATAAATACACCATATTTATATGCATATCTTACGAACTTCATAAAAAGAAAAACATATTTATGAAGATATGGGTTAAGACTCTCACATAATTATCCGTAAGAGATAATGATGTATAGTCGGTGAGTTTGCACTTGTGCAGGGATACAGACTTTTGTATATTATGTTTCTACATTTCTAATGCCAGCTAGAGAAGCAGGCATTCTCCTACAGATAAAGCCTGTGCACATAGTGCTGTACAAATTACCTTCCTTGTCCTACCTTTTCTTTCAATGCCCTGATTGTACTAAAAATATATACATGAAAGAAAGAATATACAGAGGCAAATGTTGAAAACAAAGAGAAATGTAACAAACTTAAAATTCATCTAAATAAAGAAACTCACCCTTTGGAGCCTCTGATTGCATAGGAGATGGCGCTGTACCAGCACTGAGGCTAGTTCCCATGGCAACCGGTGGAGGAATATCATCATCACTAACAGGTTTTCCAGCTTTGGCTTGTCGCAGAAGACCAGCTAAGGTCTGATGAAGATGAAGAGATAAAAAAAAGTAAAATTTGTTTGAACACGGCTCATGACTATTCTATTCAGATTGAGCAATAAATCGTTATAATTTTTCCCTCAAATTTCATTTTATATATTTACTGTACACGGTAATGAAACGACTTTTTTGAATAGCATTGTAATTCTATAATTTTCCTTTAAAACAGCACAAATTGACAGACGAGATGGTGTCTAGAATAACTACAATATTTTCCTCAATCTGTCAGTTACCAGCTTGTCCCTCTACTAAAACATTCTTGTGTCCCAATGCAGACTACATCCAAGATCATGAACTCCATCTTTGTTTCAACTTTGACACATCAATGTCAAACTTGGACCTTGACCAGGCAAAATAACAACGAGTGAAATCGAACGCCCAATACACAAGAAAGGATCAACAATGGAATGTTCAAACTATAGAGAGATATCACTACTTAGCGTACCAGGAAAAGTATATGCAAGGACACTGGAAATGAGATTAAGGAAAAGAGTAGAGGATCAGATTGAAGAACATCAGAGTGGATTTAGACCAGGAAGAAGTGTACAAGACTACATATTTACAATTAGACAAATAATAGAAAATAGCTTGAGAGAAACATTGACTTGCACCCGTGTTTTATTGACTTAGAACAGGCATTTGAAACCGTGAGAAGGGACGGACTATGGCATTCCTTAAAAGAACACAATGTTGAGCAAAATTTTAATAGAAGTCATTAAAGTTTTTACAATAAACCAACATGTGCAGTGAGAGTAGCTGGAAACATATCTCAAGAATTTGATGTAGATATTGGAGTAAGACATGGTTGTATCCTCAGTCCTCTTTTGTTTATCACATTTATGGATTCAGCCGCAAAGGCATCCTCAAAAAATGAAGAAAATAAATGTAGGTATGTGGAAGCTCAAACCAGTAAATGTAGCAATGCTTTCATTTGCTGATGATTTAGTTGTGTATGGAAAATAAGAAAGTGACCTTCAGTTAAATATCAACATGATGAATAATGAACTAAATAAAAGAGAAATGAGAGTAAATGCAAAGAAAACCAAAAACAATGCCCAGTAACCAGGAAAGCTAAAACACAAAATCTTAAATTGGGCAGGGAGAATTTAAAACAAGTTCAAAGCTATAATTACCTATGAGTTAACTCAGAGGGAAAACTAAAGAGAAAAATCAGCCAGAGAATCCAAAAGGCAATTACAATATATAACATCTAGAATAGGCATTTGTAGGTAAACAAGAATTGTCAACAAAAAACAAAATGGCAGTATACAACACAGTTTATTGTCCTACTCTGCTCTATGGGAACGAAAACCTGGACCTTAGACAGCAGTGAATACAGTAGAGTACAAGCAGCTGAAATGAAATATCTAAGAAGAGTAGTAGGGACAAATAAAAGAGACAAAATCAGAAACACAACAATAAGAGATCAAACCAAAGAAGATGGCATAAAAACTAAGATAGAAATAAATCAACTGAGATGGATTGGGCATGTAACAGAATGAATGACAGAATAGCTAAATCAGTATACAGTGCTAAAACCTGAGGTAAAAGACCAAAAGGCAGACCTCAAAGAAAGTGGGAAGAAGATATAAAAGAGGCCTTAAAGCAAAGAAATTTAACTTTCACGGAAGGAAACAGAAAATGCCAGGAGAGGGCAGACTGGAGAAAGATCATTTTGGGCATCTAAACTCATACACCAGAAGGTAGAATGGGAACTGATAAAGAAAGAAGGAATGAAAGAAATGTAATGCCTGAGAATACTTGTCAAAAAGACCAGACATGACAAAAATCATAGCACCACAATCAGGGAAATGGTAGGAACCAAAGATATCCATCATCATGATTTAATACAGGCCTAAAAGCAAATACTTTTACAAGTAATCTCTTTCTGGGGCCTTTCCTATAGCTGTTTGGAGTTCTTCCATTGAGATATCTACATCTTCAGCTGTCTCATATGGATTACTTGTTACTCTTACTAATTGATCTTTAATCCTTGTTTCACATGTTCTGGAGGGATTATGTAATTGTTGAAAATACTTTCTCCACATTCCCATGATTTCGCTGTCTCCTTTCATTATGTCTCCTTTGGTGTTCTTAATTTGTCGTATTGGGCATGCTTTGGTCTTTCTCATGCTCTTCATTATTCCCCAGAACAGCTTTTAATTTCCTTGCTAGCGTTCTTGAAGTTTTTGTCCAAACTCTTCCCACTCTTCATGTTTTGCTTTCCTCACTTCCTCATTGGCGATAGTTCTTTTATTCACGTAATCTTTCCTATCCTCTGACCTCTTTGTTTGTAAGTGTTTCTACCAGGCATCCTTCTATTCTTTGATCTTAGCCTTGACAATTTCATTCCCCCATGATGTTCTTTCTATCTCCTTTTATTTGTTTCCTACCACATACCACTTCAGTACAACTGAGGAGTGTTTCTCTATACATTTGCCACTTTTCTTCTATTGTGCTATTATTCAGATTCATCGCCTTTCAGTTTCACTGATTAGTATTTTTATCCTGAATTAATGTATCTGTTTACTACTGGTTTATTTAGTTCTTCTATTTTGATTTAGGAAGCTTTCTTCTCTTTCCTTTTCTGTTTGTTTTCTTCAGTTAGTAATCTCATTTTGGAAATCACTAGGTAATGATCACTAAATATTTCAGTCCTCTGCTTACTCTTGCATACATTGTACTGTAAAAAAAGGAGTTGCTAACTATTATGTAGTCTATCATTGACTTTTCACATCTGTCTTCAATTTACTCTTGTATATTTGTGGATATCTTTATGAGAAAAAATGTGTTATCCATTTTCATATCATTCTTTAGGCAAAAATCTATTAATTAGTCTCTCTCCATTTGGAGAAGTTGTCTCTCCTTCTTTACATATTACTCCTCCTGATGTTTCAACATTGTTGCCTACTCTAGCATTTAAATCTCCTAAAACCATTAGTTCCTGTTTGGGTTTAAGATTCTCTGCAGCTATTTGTGAATCGTTTTCAAAGATATTTTCTTCTTTGGTGGCGTCTTCGTTTGGTCCATAAGCTATTAATGATTTAAGTTCTCTTCCTTTTGGTTTAATATTTACCTTATAAATTTCAAGGTTTCTAGTAACTTTTCTTGCCTTTTATGCATTAGGAGGCCTACTCCTGCTCTAGCTCTATCTCTGACATCTACTCCTGAGAAGATTAAAGTATGATTTGGTCCTACATTTTCTATTCCTTGTCCTTCTTTCTTTGTTTCTGTACTGACCAAATTGTCTACTTTGAATTTTTCTATTTTTTCAGCTAATTCTAACTCTTTTCCATTTATTACCCTAATATTCCATGTTGCAAAAATCACAGTTCGTGTTCTTTTCCAGAGTCACGCCGACATTTCATTTCGGGTATATTATCATATTTAATACTTTGAATCAGTTTGGTTTAGGATAAGCAGGGGATTAGCCCACTGTACCCTAGGTAGATGGTGGGGCTGCCACCTTGAGACCCCCAACCGGGCCTTGTTATTTTCTGTCAGGGTTTACTCACTTAGCCTTTGGTTGCCCAAAACCAGCCTGCAAGGCAGCAAGTTGTTATTTTCTGTCAGGATTAACTCCCTTAGCCCTTGGTCAACCAAAACAAACCTGCAATGCAGCAAGAGACTCGTGGAGAGCGTGACCGCCCACGTACAGGTGCTTACATGTCCACTGCCTGCTTTACAAGTAATGTAACAGATAAATCTCATTCTTAGTGATAGTTATCCTGTGAAAATAAAATATATGGTTTTGTTTGCTTGAATGTTACTGTAGTCATGGTGATGTTTGCACCTAGAGCTGCCACCACACAGCATTGGGCACCATATAAATAATCTTCATTATTATCAAAAATTTGTATCAATTATCCAAAGACAAAGAATAAAATGGTTGGGGCACCGTATTGTTCACCAGCACGCACAATAAAATATACAATCCAATGGCAAGAAGGCCAAAGGACAGCCAAGAAGCACATTGGTCAATGGAGTCAAGGAGACCGTGGCATCATACAACGTCCCATAAAGTCAGGCCTTCCAACTGATAACAGACAGACATATCTTTCTGCCTATGGTATCCTTTGGAACATAAGCAGTAGATAAAACATAGACAACCAACAACAAACATTTCCTCCAGGTGAGATATTTACAAGTTACCTTAATGCCCCTATCAAGACGTCTTTGTTTCGATGAGTCACCAGCAGCTTTTGCGTTGGCAGATGCTTGTTTGTACATGTTTAATCTATCTTCTAACAGGCCAGGCATACCCCCTGCACCGCTTGGCCTTGGGGCAGGGGAGGGTGTTGAGGCAGGAGAAGGGCTTGGCCTTGGTGTGCTATTGACTGATGGAACTGGCCGGCTGTTGGCCTGAACATTTGGAGAAGAAGCAAAGGACAAGGTGGTCGGCTGAAATGCTGAGCTCTCAGGGGGTGGTTTAGATTTGGAGGGTGATGGTGTAGAAGCCGGTTTAGGGAGGGGATGGGGTTTTGTGGTGGAGGCTCATCATCATCATCATCTTGTAAGTCCTCAAGCTCTGCCTGAATAAAAACAAAATGTGTGGTGGAAACATGAAATGACCTTTAGTCTTGCTGCACAAACTCAATCATTCTTAGTTTTGACAGGAGAAAAAAGACAACTTAATAAACCAATACAGAGGAAGATAATGAACATATGAGATGAAAAAATGAAAATCAACAAAAATGTCAATAATTTTTTTTGGAACTCAGAAAATTCAGATATTTCCTTTATAAATTGATGGAAACAAAGCAGAAATATTTAGCTATTGCCTACTCATTTATATAAACTAATTACAGGGCTAAGAGAAATGGTGGAATGTTTTATTGAGTTGATATTTTCAGGTCCGATAAATGAAAATATTTATGTAGATAAAATAATATTCCTAGTGATTTTGACTATGCCAAGGTCCACCCGTAATATATTCTGTACTACTTTAATAGTTTATAGAATTTATAGAGCTCTGGTTTAAAAGCCTATACTGTGATTTCATGATCAATCTTACATCCATTATAGTATGACATGCAAAAATATAAATATGTTAGATGCATACTATTCTCCTTCAATAAACTTTGTGACCATTGTAGTTTTTTTTAAACTGTCTCTATTTTCTGTTTCAATGTGAATTAAATGTAAACAAGGAAACCCTGATGAAATGAGGTGAATACACTAAGATGAATGACAAGAAAAAAAATGTACCAAAAGACTTGGGTCCTCTGTGTCAGACACATCTTCATCCATATCATACATTCCCATTGCTGCCATCTTTTCTATATCAGCCATGGGCACAGGAGCTGTAGCATAAAAATGTTTAAAAAAAAAACAAATGATTATCTTCCTCTGACTAATTCATAATAAGATAAATCAAAATAATTGTATTCTGAGAAATATATATATATATATATTCAGTGCACTGAATACTCCACAAAACAATGATACAGAATCAATGAAATTTAAAAAGTTTTGAGGCCTCTGCATATTATTACATCATGAGGCATACAATGTAAGCATGTAATTTACAGTGAAATACCAATTTATGAATGTCATAACAATATCAAGTAAGAAAATATGAATCAACTTCAAATACACAAAGCTCCATCAAGTGAGTCAAATTAAACATACCTGCTGTAGATGAAAGAACATACAAAAAACAAAACACTTTAATGTTGAATGGAAGATACAATAGAGGAGAAAAAGGGCTAATGTCAGGAAGTTTATTTGATTTGATTTTAGCCTTCAAGCAATGAAGTCAACATGAATTCAAAGGATACAGCAAGATAAAAGATGGATGCAAAAGAACAAGAAGAGAAAAACAGGACCTAACACAAGTTTTTATCAAAGGCCAGCATCTTAACGTTCAACGTAAAAATATGATGAGACTGAGTCAGTCAGCATGTGTAACGAAAGAAGGGTGAAAAAAAAAATATATTCTATATTTGTTCTCAGGCAGAAGATACAACAAAAACAAAAGATTTTAAGAAACAAAACTAGTCAACTAATGCAGGAAAGAAAATCACTCTGCTAGATGTCTGCTAGTACTTTACCTTTTCGTGCTGCTTTAGCTTTGGTTGGTGTATAGTCCTCTCCTGCTAATTCTGCAAGCTCTGCCTCAAAATCATCGTCATCATCCCCACCATAGACCATGGCATCCATGTCAGACATTCCAGGCATGGCACCAAATCCCATCTAGTGAAAAAATGGTAGAACAAGAAATTCATCGAGTGTTTTTTTTAATTTATTAATAATTACAGAAAACTTCATCTAACATAATTTGATGATCAATATACTCAATAAGAAGAAAAAAACTAGGAATGATGTAAATTATCATTATTCATGATGAATAAAAAGTTTTCTCAGACAAAGACCAAGACATGAGAAAACATGAAGAAAAAGATAGGATACAACTTTTCTTTCTTTCTTTATCAATTCCCATTCTACCTTTCGGTGTAGGGTTCAGATGCCTGAGATGATCTTTCTCCAGGATGCCCTGTCCTAGCATTTTCTATGTCCTTCCGTGAAAGTTAAATATCTATGCTTCAATGCCTCTTTTATATCTTCCTTCCACTTTCTCTGAGGTCTGCATTTTGGTCTTTTACCTTGGGCTTTAGCACTGTATACTGATTTAGCTACTCTATTGTCATTCGTTCTGTTTACATGCTCAAACCATCTCAATTGATTTGTTTCTATCTAAGTTTTTCTGCTATCTGCTTTCGTTTGATCTCTTATTGTTGTGTTTCTGATTTTGTTTCTTTTAGTTTTCGCTACTACTCTTCTTAGATATTTCATTTCAGCTGCCTGTACTCTATTGTATTCTCTGCTGTCTAAGGTCCAGGTTTCACTGCCATAGATGGTTATATATTGCACTTGCCTTTTGGATTCTCTGGCTGATTTCTTCCTTAGTTTTCCTCTGAGTAGATCATAACTCCTAGGTAATTGTAGCTTTGAACTTGTTCTAAATTCTCCCTGCCCAATTTAAGATTTTGTGTTTTAGCTTCTCTAGTTACTAGTATTGTTTTGGTTTTCTTTGCATTTACCCTCATTCCTCTTTTATTTAGTTCATTGTTCATAATGTTGATATTCGACTGAAGGTCACTTTCTGATTTTCCTGATCATCGGCAAATGAAAGCATTGATACATTTACTGGTTTGAACTTCCACATACCTACATTTTTTCTTCATTTTTGAGGATGCCTTTGCAACTGAATCCATAAATATGATAAACAAAAGAGGACTTAGGATACAGCCCTGTCATTCCTATATCTACATCAAATTCTGCAGATATGTTTCCAGCTACTCTCAATACACATGTTGGTTTATTGTAAAAACTTTTAATGGCTTCTACAAAATTTTGCTCCACAGTATGTTCTTTTAAGGAATGCCATAGTTCTTCCCTCCTCACAGTGTCAAATGCCTTTTCTAAGTATTATTTGTCTAATTGTAAATATGTGGTCTTGTACATTTCTTGCTGGTCTAAATTCACTCTGATGCTCTTCAATCTGATCCTCAACTCTTTTCCCTAGTCTCATTTCCAGTATCCTGGCATAAACTTTTCCTGGAACGCTAAGTAGTGATATCCCTCTATAGTTTGAGCATTCCATAGTTGATGCTTTCTTATGTATTGGTACTACCGTTCCCCTTTTCCACTCGTCTGGCACCTGTTTGGATTTCCATGCTTGTTGGCACATTGCACGTAGTAGCTTTTCTCCCTCTCTCCCTTGGTTTTTAATCCTTTCTGGATAACCTTGATTTTCTCCTGGGGCTTTTCCTAATTTAACTTTTCTTATAGCTGTTTGGATTTCTTCCATTGACATATCTACATCTCTAGCTGGCTCCTCTGGATTAGTTGTTACTCTTATTAAGTGATCTTTACTCCTTGTTTCATACGTTCTGGAGGGATTACGTAATTGGTGAAAATGCTTTCTCCACGTTTTCATGATTTCGCTTTCTTCTTTCATTATTTCTCCTTTGGTGTTCTTAATTTGTCGTATTGGGCATGCTTTAGTCTTTCTCGTGCTCTTCATTGCCCCCAGAACAGCTTTTGATTTCCTTGATAGCTTTCTTCAAGTCTTTGTCCTGTCCAAACTCTTCCCATTGTTCCTGTTTTGGTTTCCTAACTTCCTCTTTGGCGATAGTTCTTTTATTCGCGTAATCTATCCTATCCTCTGGTCTCTTTGTTTGCAAGTATTTCTTCCAGGCAGCCTTTTTTTCTTTGATTTTAGTTTTGACATTCTCATTCCACCATGCTGTTCTTTTCCCATCTCTTCTAATTTGTTTCCTACCACAGACCTCTTCAGTACAACTGAGGAGTGCTTCTCCTTTACAATTGCCACTTTTCTTCTATTGTACTATCATTCAGATCCATCTGCCTTTCACTGATAAATCCTTTTATCCTAGATTGGTATATCTCTTTTACTATTGGTTTATTTGGTTCTTCTATTTTGAATTTAGAAGCTTTCTTCTCTTCAGTGGGTAATCTCATTTTGGCAATCACTAAGTGATGATCACTAAATATTTCTGCTCCTCTGTTTACTCTTGCATCCAATGTACTGTAAAAAGGGAGCTGCTAACTATTACGTAGTCTATCATTGACTTTTCACACCTGTCTTCATTTATTCTTGTATATTTGTGGATATCTTTAAGAAGAAAAAAGGCATTGGCTATTTTCATGTTATTCTTAAGGCAAAAATCTATTAGTCTCTCTCCATTCGGAGAAGTTGTTGTCTCTCCTTCTTTACCTATTAATCCTCCTGACATTTCTACATTATTGCCTACTCTAGCATTTAAATCTCCTAAAGGTATTATTTCCTGATTGGGTTTAAGATGCTCTGCAGCTATTTGTAAATCGTTTTTCGAAAATATCTTTTCCTTCTTTAGTTGTATCTTCGTTTGGTCCATAAGCTATTAAGAATTTAATTTCTCATCCTTTTGGTTAAATATTTACCTCTAATAGCGTGATATGCACATTCATTTATCATACAAACATTACAAATTAGCTCCATATCAATGGCATTTTTTAAAAGAATTAATAATTTTTGAACTTTTTGTTTTGAACTGTTGTTACGTGCTCTAACTGTTCTCATAATGCAATACGTTATGTCTAACAGAAGTAGAACTTAGTAGAACTTCCTGTAATATATTTTGAATCTATCTCCCCAGGTAAAATTCACATGAGAATTATACATTGACCATATTTCTAAACGTGAAACTCAGTGGAGTATTTAATTTACATAATAAAATAATGTGACTAATTAATACTGCATAGATGCTACATAATAACAGATTTAGCTTTCGTAAAATCTATCACAATCCCTTAACCCTTTCATGTTCAATCTGCCCCTTTCCGCCAAAGCTAGTATCAGCCCTCTGTGTTTAATCCGCCCGAAGAGCGTTCCTCTTCCCAACATTCAACACGACCCAATCCAGCAGACAACATCCACTTCTCTTTGTTATAAAAACTTCTACACTGCAAGAGCGCCTTAATATTGTATCCAAAGATAGAATAGACATAATCTTTGATATTATGGGATGGCTTAGTCTCATTCTAACCCAACGTAGTGTTCATGGGCAGCAGTTTGAGGCATTTCTTAGTCTTGGTCAATATACGTGTGTAGTACTACTGCTAGATCTAGTATGTCTATAGATACTGTGTATCGATCATTGTTTCAGTCTGCGATATCCAGTCTTCTAATATATTATAACAAAATTCATTATCAAGTCTCTCTTATCAGTATCAAAGAGATTTTGTCAGTAAGCCTTTTAGTCTGACAATCCTAAAAGACGACAATTCTGGCCAATAAAGGTAAACACAGCAGGGCAGGCTGCAAAGCAGGAATTTGAACATTGACCTTGCGCTTAGCTGACCGAAATTGAACCAAATCCTCCCCAATCTACCAGAAGAGTGCACCTTTTCCTAAAGTTCAATCCGACCCAAAAACACTCATTCATATTCCCTTTACAAACTTCCAGCCTACAAGAGCTCTATATTCAGACCGCTGGCCGATATGTCCTATGTAAAGCAATGGATAGAATAGAGACATCATTTTTGATATAGTGGGAAGTCTTTGTCTTAATCTAAATTTAAAGTGTGGAACACCATTTACTGAATTTAAGAGTTTATTAAAGATCAACAATGACAGACAAGATCCTCAGTGTATTTGGAAAGCAATAGATATGTGAGGATGGAGACAGAAATAATTATAAATAAATAAACGACATGATTATGACATGGAAAAGTATCGGAGATACATGATAATGGAAATGAAAGGTAATCCTCTACACTCTGACCCACTTCATGGACAGCTGTTCCAAGGCCTACACTGTATACTGATCAGTTTCATTCCATGACACCCAGACTGCTAATATATTACTACAATCTTCATTATGTGGTCTTTTTTTATTAACATCAAAGAAATATTCTTCTAAAGAAATAAACCTCGGAAGCGACACTAAACATGAGTGTATGAGTGATAAATAAAATAAAAAACACACCTAGTAACACAGTTGAACAGTTTACCAGCTCATTATCCCTAAACCTCAGGCAAATGAATGCTAAAACTTTGTCAGTATTTCAACTAATCATTTATAAATAAATACACAACTTTCTCAAATCTGAACTTCTAAACTTCTGCAAGCCTTTGGCTTTCAGTCTGACAATCCCCAAAAAAATGATAATCTTGGCCAATAAATATAAACACAGCGGGGTAAGCGGCTCAGCAGGATCTAAAACTTTTACCTGTCCCATATTCATTCATGTAAAGGTTAAAGCTGCCCCCCCACCCATACAACCCAAGGTGTTACTGTTAGGTTAGAGATCCTACTTTTTGGCATCAATTATCGCATCTGACAATGACGAAAAATACAAATAACAACAGCTGCTGTTCAGAGTTTTTAGCCTAGACCTTGCACATTTGCATGGATTATTGTGTCTATAATAGGTTCTTCTATTTCAGTGGTAATTAATTGCTTTAACTTTCAAATAGTTTGACATCGTTCCCCCACTTATTGGTATTATTAATAATAATATGATTATGAAATTTTGCTCTCCGCAAAGTTTTAATAGTGTGTTCTTCTATGATATGATATGATATAATATTCGGATCGTTGTTAAGCCTCCAGGCTTGTGATCCGGTCTTCTTGTCCAACTTTTTGCCCTAACCTACTTGACTTTTTGACTTTTTGACAGTCACGGGCTGATGCTAGAGGCATAGGCCTATATAATTTAGACTTTAGTGGTCTGTGTTACAGGATGCCCATGCAGCATCCAATCTGTTTTTGAAAGCCTGGAGGGACGGTGCTTTCACAACATCTTCTGACAGTCCATTCCAGTTGTTCACCACTCTGTTTGTGAAGAAATGCTGTCGGAGGCTGGTATTGCATCGTGATTTTTTCAGCTTCAGTGAGTGCCCTCGGGTGACGGAGGTTCCTTCAAATTGCAGAGGCGTTTCTTTGATGTTGTACATACCGTTGCAGAACTTATATACCTCAATCATATCACCTCTTTCCCTTCTATAGTGCATGCTCGGAATCTTCATTTTCCTTAGACGGTCACTGTACTGTAGATCTCTCATTCCAGGAACGAGTTTGGTAGCCCGCCTTAACACTCCTTCAATTAGCTTTGCATCCTTCTGAAAACGTGGTGACCATACCACGTTGGCAAACTCTAAGTGTGGCCTGATAAGGGCAATGAACAGCATTCTCATGCTGTCAATGTCCAGATAGTCGTAGGATCTTCTGATGAGACCGAGGATCTTGTTGGCTGTGCTGACTTGTATTGCAATATGATTGCTGTACTTCAGCTCACTGTCCATGACAACCCCTAGATCCTTCTCTGCGGTTGATGTACCTAGTACAGTTCTGGCATCTGATCCATGCGCCTTCATGTTGTAATTGTACTTTGGATTGGGTGGAGAACGTGACATTTGTCTGCGTTGAATCTTAACTGCCACTGGTCCGCCCAGTTCACCAGGTTATCCAGGTCTTGTTGCAGCTGATCCCTTTTTGCTGTGATACCACTGTGTTGAAAACTTTCGTATCATCTGCATACATCTCACAGCAGGACTGCACAACGGATGGAAGGTCATTTATGAAAACAACGAATAGTACTGGGCCCAGCACGCTGCCCTGTGGAACTCCGCTGGTGACAGGTGCCCAATCAGAAAAGGCGGCATTGACTCAAACGCATTGTCGTCGCCCTCCCAGAAAATTTCTGATCCATGCCAAGACGTTTGAAGAAATCCCTAGCATTCTACTTTTCTAAGAAGCCGTTCGTGGGGACAGAGTCGAATGCTTTCCGAAAAATCAAGATATATTGCGTCAACGGCTTTTCCTTCGTCTAGAGACTGGGTCCATGAGTCAAGTACAGAGAGGAGGTTTGTGACACAGGAGCGTTGCGATATGAACCCATGCTGGTGGTCAGTGAGGAGATCATGTGTCTCTAGGTGTGTTATCATCCTGTCTCTGATAATTCCTTCCATAATCTTGCATGGTATGCTTGTCAGGCTCACAGGGCGGTAGTTGCTAGGTTTATTCTTTGCTCCTTTCTTAAACAGTGGGGTCACATTTGCCTCTTTCCAGGATTCTGGTAGCTTGCCTTCGTATAATGACTATGGAACTTTACCATTCTTGGTATGCACCTAGATCTATGCCTTAAGTTCTACACAGTTCTCTTAGTTAAAGTTTCTACTTCTAGTCTAACCTAGCAGTAGAATTATAGAAAATCAAGAATCTAATGTCTAATACTCTAGCTCCGCATAAAAGTATAAGATTATAATATCACCTGATTCATGAGATCTGCCCCTTTTCTTTGCGATGGGTCTCTGTCACTAGATTTCTTTTTGCCAAACATAGCGAATCAGTTCAAGAACAAGGCTAAGTGGTAAGAAAAAGATTATTATGGCTGAGAACGTCTTTTGAGCCCATCAACTGATGTTGAGTCAATGTTGACGAATTCCCGAACTGAACCCGGAAACACTATTTTGTTTACACATTTGCTTATCTCCCTTGAAAAGGTTTAGCTAGTTGCCCAAACGTTTCCCTCATAAATCTTACTCGCATTTTACTTTGTTTTAAGAAAAGTATATTGAATAAGCGAAATGAAGCACAAAGGAGTTAGGTCCACTGAGGAATTAAATCAAAATTGATAAAGGACAATAGCTTAAGTCACAACGTCACCAAATTCTTATTTGGTGGAGTTGTCACGTATTGTCGTTTTTCACTTATTGTCGCTTATCACTTTTGAAACTGAAATAATTGTTGGGTCATTCTATTGCATACACATTGCTTTCAAGCATTTTAGTTTTAAAAATAATTATCCAATATTAGTGCTGAATAGTCACAAGATAGACATAAAAATATTAAGAAGAAGTATCAATCTTTTGGTTTATGTAGGATAGACTAGACATGAATGTGTAGGTTTCGCTGTGGAGAGAGTGGATGTGCGAAGAGTGTTTAATACCATTATGTTAGCTATTTATTAGAGATTTGTGACCTATGCATCCATAAACGTGTGATTGTATCATCGACAAGAGTTGGATTTTTTAGATATTAAACCGTAAATAGAACATCGTCGTATAAAATAATCCCCGTTCATAGTTTCATGTGCGTTATTGTATGTTTAATCGTTTAGCCTGACCTATTACTTACCCCATTTGAGCCTTGAGCCATTTCCCTGCCCTCGTTCGAATCCCATGCTGTCAGCTGTGGAACCCACGGTTGTGCCTCTAACGTGTTGACCGCTACTAAACTAACAGCTCTGATCAAACTGTTTTATCATCCTTATTTTTTAAACAGAGACTAGGCTCTAGTCCTTTATATATTCCAGTAGTCATGGATGATCCTATTACCATGCCCAAAATAAAAAATAAGATACGAAGAGGTGAAGTCTATAAAAAGTTTCTCAAGGAAAAGAGAAAGGTAATTCAGTAAATATGAATCTAGATTCTAGATCTAATTCAATCATTTCGATTGGCAATTGTGTTTTAAAAAGTTCAGTGAATGGCATCCTCCACACCATCTCCATCTATTATTAGCACATTGGTGAATAATTCACAGATGTTTGTGAATAATTGGTCCTCTTTATATTCGGCTTCGTCATGTACACATGTTTCCATTTCACCATAACATCGTACTATTTTTCCAAACCGAATAACACCACAAACCGGATGTCTACTTCTCAACCGTCTTTTTACTACTCGGCTGACCCGTGCAACTCATGCGAACGGCCGTAAAAGAGGCAGGGACTGTGGATCTTGTTCACGTTTTTTCCATCTAAGCTGCATGAAATTATCCGCCAGCAGTTCGTCCGAAAATCGCCAATTTGAAACGTGGCTCGTGCATCGGTAGCTCAGTACCAGCAGTGGCAGCACCCGACAAACCCTGATTTTCCGAGTGTCAATGAAACGTTGATCGCAATCGCTACCAGAACCGGTTATTCAATCCCCGTCAAGGTTCCTAAAGCCGCCAGAATTCTGACGACCGGCGCTATTGCCAACTCTGTCAACGAGGCTTTGGACCGAGGAAACAAATTTGCTTGGCTGCTCTTATTTGCCTGCGCGCCATCGGCTTTGTCTCCCAACAACCGGCCACCGCGACTGCTCGGCAGCTACACTCGTGAAGCTGAGCGTGGACAGATTCTCGAGCGACACGAAGTTTCCAATCCAAACTGGCCACCAAGAAAAGAACCGGCGTCCGCCGCTTCCAAACAAAGAGCCGGACTTGCGTAAACAAGTTAACACTAAACTCATGCCCGCGGCATCTCCGCAGCTGTCCGCCTGGTCGCCAAACGACGCCCTTATAAAACTGACACCCAAAATCATCTCAACATCCACCGTCACCGCCCGACTTCCGCCCCTGCCACCCGCCTGAGGAAACCTCCATTACGCCCGCAACCACCGACGGCGTGGCTGAAGCCCTGAAGTCATTCGGTCCGAGCATCAGCGGCGGAGTCGACGGTCTACGACCCGGCCATCTCCGTGACCTTAACGCTCCACAAACATCTAAGGCCAGCGTCCGCCTGAAGGATGCACTGGCTAAGCTATGCTCCCGCCTCATAAGCGGCGAACTATCTGAACATGCACGCTGCCTCTTCTTCTCCGCCAAACTCATCGCCATCAAGAAGAAAGATGGCGATGTTCGTTCAATCGCCATCGGAAACACTTGTCGCCTGGCTTCAAAGATCGCGGCACGACGCGCTATTCAGACACACTTAAGCATCAGCTGGCCCCTGTGCAACTTGGCGTCAGCGCCTCAGACGACAACATCACCCCTGCCCATGCAGTCCGCGCCTTCATCGAGGCGGCAGCAGTGCCGAGCACAATTCCAAGGGACATATTCCTTGTGAAGCTCGACATGAGGAACGCCTTCAACATGGTGTCAAACTTGACGATACTGGTTGGGCCCAGGCCGGCTTACCCGTGAGCACAGGTGGAATAGGCCTTTAATGTGCCGCTGACGTCGCCCTTCCTGCATACGCGTCGTCCCTCCAGGAGTCGCAAACTCTTGTCGACTCGATTCTTCCCAACCTCCCTGAATCGAGCTGGCGACTGTCTCTGAGAGTTGGAGTTCGTTGTTCATTCCACCGGTCTCAAGTCCAAAACAACAAAGATGTTGGTCCTCGGCCGTCCATTCAGGGACGAAGACTGGGTTGTACCAATCTGCCAATCAACACCGAATGGCTTCCCTGGCCACAGCAGTGGAGCCGCATTCAGGCGACTGGCTCAGCAGGATCGCTGCTGGACGCCGACTGCGTTCGTTTCGGCCTGTCGCTCCGTCTGGGCCTGAAGGTGTGCCTGGTCCACAAATGCTGTTGTGGCGCCATGATTGACGACCCGGCCTCCACCCGCCTCTTGCCATCAAAGCGCAGGCCGTATCCCTCGTCACTCTGCGCTGAACGAAGTTGTCAAACGATCGCTCGACCGCAGCGACGGTAAACGCCCAGACGGATCAAACGTGGCCAAGTCCTAGTCTGGGACGCCACTTGCAGCGACTCCTTTTCTCCACCGTCTTTAGCCGCATCGGCGTCCGACCGGGCACTGTGAGCCGCGACACAGAGGCCAGGAAAACAGCCAAATACGCCGGCTTGAGCGACCGATACCACTTTGTACCGGTCGCAGACGAAACATCCGGTATCGTCGGTCCAGCAGGCGCAGTATTGATCTGTGAGATCGTTGCCGTATCTCGTCCCCGACAGGCGATCCGAAAGAAACGGCTTGGTTGTTCGAAAGAATCTCTTGGCCATCGTTCGCACCAAATAATTTTTCCCTTGTTTCAGCCTCTCTGCCACCAAGACAGGCGTGACCCCATTTCCGCTTTTTCCCCACTATTATTCATGTCTCTTGCCCATTTATATCTTTTATCTATTACATGTACTTCGTTATATATCTAATAAATCTTTTTAGATCTAGATTGTATTATACTTTTAATTGTAATCTGGAACATCCACCAATGAGCCACCAAGTCAAAAGACATAAAATAAGAAAAATCAATTCACAATCTGAGAGTGACTCATAGAACCCTGGGGTTTTATCGAATCCAGGCTAAGAATCACTGCGTTGGTCCGCCTGCTTGGGAGGATAATAACAGTGAATTTGGCTGTTTGCATTGGCTTGGTTTTTTGAGGTTTCTACTAATATGACACTAATGTGTTGTTGGTTGTAATCATGTTAGACTATTGACGATTGTTGCATTGTTTTAAAAAGTGTGGAATAATAATTGTTATATTCCTTTATAATTATCATGCTATTGCTAAGACGTGACTTCAGCCGTCGGCATTACTTAAGAATCGATGTCCCATTTGACTCAGAAGTAAATGTAACTAAAAAAAGGGGCTTGGTGGTTTTTAATTCTTATGCCAAATAGTATTAACTGTCAGATTTAAAGTATTTTATTGAGTATTAATACTGTATGTATCTATTCTGTTTTATGACTTTTTTCTTTTTCATTCATAACTTGGCAAGCTTGAAGTGTTTATTTTGGTAACACAGTTACTGATGTTTTCCCAAAATTTATTTTCAGATGAAGCTTGAGGAGAAGAAGAAAAGAAGGCAAATGGAGAAAGAAATGGGGGATAAGGTGAAGCGCTGTTCTTTGTCAATATAATGTAAATAGTGAAAATAAACTATTTGTTTTTTTATTTACCCTGGTTTATTAGCATGACAAAGTTCAAAAGATTTTTGTTCATCAATTTTGTGGTAATGTTTGTGAGGTTTGTATTTTAATTTAGAAAGATATATAATATGTCACAATTTGTATTACCTGTGGTATTCCAAATAGAAAATGCCCCCCCCCCCCCCCCCCCATTGTTTATAGCGCTGTTTTCTTCCTTTCAACAACTTTTCACTCTTGAAAAATTAGAGAAACTTATTTTTATAAATTTCAATTTATAATAGCATCAAGCATTTTCAACAAATTTCTAGTTGTGTTTTGCATGCTCACTTTCCACATTTTGTTTTGACTTGCTATAAGGGCTTTTGTATCATGACGGTTTTCTTTTTCTTCACTATTTCTATTTTACAGGCGCCACCCAAACAAAAACCAAAAACTATCGAGAGTATGAGAGTTCCAGATGAGACAATGGTTGACCCTGAGGAAAAGGAGGTAGCTAGTGAATTTTCTATTATTATTTTTATAATATTCTATCCAAGGAAATATTTTGTCTGAGCGTTAAACTGTAATAAAAAATTCTTCTGAAAAGATCACTTGTCAAATGTTGGGAGATCTATTTTGGGTTTTTTACACCAGATTTTGTGCAGGGGGAAAGATGTTCCACACCAACCAAATAGAAAGCTGTAGTAAAGTTCATATTTTAAGAAAATAATGGGATCTACATAACACACAAGCTTTTATTTTTATTAAATTCTGACCGTGTAAATTCAATGATCAACACAAAATATGTTCCCAGAGAAAATTGCAACACTACTATCATTGTAGCACTGTTGTATTTTATTATCAACACATACACAGTTTTAAAGTATCAATCTATGCAGAATATGATGTTAGAGTACGTACACTAGACACAGCCACTTGCCATAATACAGTGGATGCTGTATAAGTCAATTTTTATCTTAGTCTGTGGGTTTTTTTACAGTCCCATCCCCCACACACTTTTTAGTCCATAAAAAACTGTTTAAGTCAACATCAACTTGAGCAACAGGCCTTTCAAGTCAATCTTTTTCACGGTCCACAGACGGTAGACAGGGTGTCCAGCAAGGTCGGAAATTGAAGTCTTGGGTATGAAAATAAGTAGGAAATGGGGTTCAGATAGTAAAAACAGGGTTCCTATGCATCAGGGAAATCCTGCAAATGAAAATAATGTTTCCCGGTTGAGAAAATACCAGGGAAATGATATATTGAGGACGAACATGGGAGAAAATCAGGGAAATCGAAGTAGACATGAACCATTATCGGCACCGCAAATAGGAAAATGCTAATAAGTTTGTGGATGATGAATCATCATTTTGTCACCCATTTCCGGTCATGCGTGCTTTGCTGTGAGGCGATTCTTTCATGTTAAAACTAAACGATTCCGATGCCTTCTTTAAAATTGTAAGATTTGCCTGGTGAATTAGTATCGATTTCGACACAAAGCTTTCAATACTTTCTTTAGTTTTAGCGCCTATACCAATACCATGAACTGCCTATCTACGGCCCAGCCTCCTTTCTTCAATTTGGCTTTTACTCATGAGAGATTAAGAATGTTGTGTGTGTTAAAAAGCTGATCGCGCACGTTGTATGGTTCTTGTCAAAGGAGAGAGACATAGGGCATTGTGCATATTTTAAGTCCGATCGCGCATATGTGTATGTAAGAAGGTTAGACATGCCCTATTGTCTTCTCTCCTTTTTCCTAATCGATCGTACCCAGTTGTGACTGTACTGGTGCAGAGTGAAAGCGGACAAGCGGGAGGATGTGAGTGGCAGCCACCAATATGAATAACTATAAAGTATAATGAAAATATTATCTCACGTAAGCCTACATCATATTCTCAGCATTTCTTTCTTTATCAGTTTCTATTCTACCTTTCGGTGTATGGGTTCAGATGCCCGAGATGATCTTTCTCCAGGATGCCCTGTCCTGGCAGTTTCTGTTTCCTTCCAAAAAAGTTAAATTTCTATGCTTCAATGCCTCTTTTATATATTCTTCCCACTTTCTCTGAGGTCTGCCTTTTGGTCTTTTACCTTGGGCTTTAGCACTGTATACTGATTTAGCTATTCTATTGTCATTCATTCTGTTTACACGCCTAAACCATCTCAATTGATTTGTTTCTATGTAAGTTTTTCTGCTGTCTGCTTTCGTTTGATCTCTTATTGTTGTGTTTCTGATTTTGTCTCTTTTAGTTTTCCCTACTACTCTTCTTAGATAATTCATTTCAGCTGCCTGTACTCTACTGTATTCTCTACTGTCTAAGGTCTAGGTTTCGCTGCCATAGAGGAGAGTAGGACAATAAACTGTATTGTATACTGCCATTTTGGTTTTTGTTGACAATTCTTGCTTACCTACAAATACCTTTCCTAGATGGTTATATATTGCACTTGCCTTTTGGATTTTCTGGCTGATTTCTTCTCTTAGTTCTCTCTGAGTTAATCATTACTCCTAGATAATTGTAGCTTTGAATTTGATCTAAGTTCTCCTGCCCAATTTAAGATTTTGTGTTTTAGCTTCCCTAGTTACTAGCATTGTTTTGGTTTTCTTTGCATTTACTCTCATTCCTCTTTTATTTAGTTCATTGTTCATAATGTTGATATTTGACTGAAGGTCATTTTCTGCTTTTCCAAACAGAACTAAATCATCGGCAAATGAAAGCATTGATACATTTACTGGTTTGAGCTTCCACATTCCTACATTCATTTTCTTCATTTTTGAGCATGCCTTTTATGACTGAATCCATAAATGTGATAAAAGAGGACTTAGGATGCAACCCTGTCTTACTCAATATCATCAAATTCTGCACATATGTTTCCAGATACTCTCACTGCACATGTTGGTTTCTTGTAAAAACTTTTAATGGCTTCTATTAAATATTGCTCTACATTGTGTTCTTTTAAAAGAATGCCATGTTCGTCCCTCCTCACAGTGTCAAATGCCTGTTCTAAGTCAATAAAACATAGGTGCAAGTCAATGTTTCTCTCAAGGAATTTTTCTATTATTTGTCTAATTGTAAATATGTGATGTTGTACGCTTCTTCCTGGTCTAAATCCACTCTGATGCTCTTCAATCTGATCCTCAACTCTTTTCCTTAGTCTCATTTCCAGTATCCTGGCATATACTTTTCCTGGAACGCTAAGTAGTGATATCCCTCTGTAGTTTGAGCATTCCATAGTTGATCCTTTCTTATGTATTGATACTACTGTTCCCTTTTTCCAGTCTTCTGGCACCTGTTTGGACTTCCATGCTTGTTGGCATATTGCATGTAGTAGTTTGTCTGCCTCTCTCTCCCTTGGTTTTTAATCATTTTTGGATAGACTTGATCTGCTCCTGGGGCTCTTCCTAATTTCACTTTTTTTTATTTCTTGTCTCCTCTGGATTACTTGTTACTCTTACTAATTGATCTTTACTCCTTTTTTCATACATTCTGGGGGGATTATAATTGGTGAAAATGCTTTCTCCATGATTTCCTAGCTTTCTTCTTTCATTATTTCTCCTTTGGCATTCTTCTTAATTTGTCGTATTGGGCATGCTTTGGTCCTTCTCATGCTCTTCATTGCCCCCAGAACAGCTTTTGATTTCCTTGATAGCTTTCTTCAAGTCTTTCCAAACTCTTTGGTTTCTTTGTTTGCAAGTATTTCTTCCAGGCATCCTTCTTTTCTTTGATCTTAGTCTTGACATTTCATTCCACCATGCTGTTCTTTTCCTATCTCCTTTAATTTGTTTCCTACCACAGACCTCTTCAGTACAACTGAGGAGTTTCTTATACACCTGTCACTATTCTTCTTTGTGCTATCATTCAGATCCATCTGTCTTTCACTGATAAATCTTTTTATCCTACATTGGTATACACCTGTTTTACTACTGGTTTATTTAGTTCCTCTATTTTGAGTTTAGTAGCTTTCTTCTTTTTCCTTTTCTGTTTGTTTTCTTCAGTCAGTAATCTCATTTTGACAATCACTAAGTGATGATCACAAAATATTTCTACTCCTCTGTTTACTCTTGCATCCAATGTACTGTAAAAAGGGAGCTTCTAACTATTATGTAGTCTATCATTGACTTTTCACACCTGTCTTCATTTACTCTTGTATATTTGTGGATATCTTTATGAGGAAAAAACGTGTTGGCTATTTTCATGTTATTCTTTAGACAAAAATCTATTAGTCTCTCTCATTTGGAGAAGTTGTTGTCTCTCCTTTACATATTACTCCTGACGTTTGTACATTGTTGCCTACTCTAGCGTTTTAAATATCCTAAAAGCATTAGTTCCTGTTTGGGTTTAATATTCTCTGCAACTGTTTGTAAATTGTTTTTCGAAGATACATTTTCTTCTTTAGTTGCGTCTTCGTTTGGTCCATAAGCTATTAATAATTTAATCTCTTTTCCTTTTGGTTTAATACTTACCTCTAATAGTCGTTGGCTTATAACTTTCTAGTAGCTTTTCATGCCTTTTGTGCACTAGAGGCCTACTCCTGCTCTAGCTCTATCTTTGACATCTACTCCTGAGAAGATTAAAATATGATTCAGTCCTACATTTTCTATTCCTTGTCCTTTTTCTTTGTTTCTGTAATGGCCAAAATATCTACTTTGCATTTTTCCATTTCTTCAACTAATTCTAACTCTTTTCCATTTATTGCCCTAACGTTCCATGTTCCAACACAGTCCGTATTCGTTTACAAGTTCATCTTTGAATGATCGAGCCGGTTATATTATATTTAGTTCTCTGAATCTGTTTGGTTTTGAATAAGCAGGGATTAGCCCGCTGTACCCTAGGTAGATGGTGGGGCTGCCACCTTGAGGCCCGCTACCAGGCCTTGTTGTTTTCGGTCAGTGTTAACTCCCTTAGCCGTTAGTCATTCAAGACCAGCCTGCCATGCAGCAAGTTGTTATTTTCTGTCAGTGTTAACTCCCTCAGTCTTTGTGCAACCAAGACCTGCCTGCAAGGCAGCAGTAGGTTGTTTTCTGTCAGGGTTTACTCCTTAGCCTTTGGTCGGCCAAGACCCGCCTGCAAGGCAGCAGGAGAACTCGTGGAGGGCGGGATCATATACTCCCCGTACAGGTGCTTACCTGTCCATTGCCCAGTCCATTAACTGCATTGTAAAGTTTTTGCGCGACAGGGGCGGTATGAGTATGAACGTGTGTGGGTGGATGTTAATCATGGTTATATTATGTTCAATTGTGTTATATGATGGTGCGAGTGAACGAGATTTTGAACGAGATATCATATATAAACTTATTGTACTAAATGTATTTAGTAACATGAGAAATGTAAATCAAAAGAAAAAATTGCCTTCTTTGGACACCAAAGATTTATTATTATTGGACATAACTTAATGAAGTAAAAGATACACATAGTGGCCGAGGGTTTATGATGGCCGCAGACAATGTCCATACTGTATTTGTTTTTCAAACATCTTCTATATTCGTAAGTGACAGGTTTGAGTGACTCATGCATATCCAATCAAACTAAATCTTTGTCATTTGTCACTTTTCTATTTCAGATTCAGGAAGATCTGGAGTGTGATGAAATGGCTCCATATTTCAATCAGGAGACAACCCCCAAAATTTTAATTACAACCTCAGACAGACCTGAAAGGGTAAGAAGGCGTTTGATTTTTTGAGACATGGGGCAAAGGAAAGGTTTCTATGATTTACAGGATAGGAAAATAAAACTCAACTTTGTACTAGAAAATGCTTCATTTATCAGAACATGTAAGGTTATAATTTCAATATTACTATCACAGTAGCATTGATCTAAGAATATGCCCTTTAGGAGATTGAAAATTTATGGCCATCCAGTTCTACTTGTCATTGTTAAGCACACAACAAACCTTGTTGGTAGGCGGACCATGTTGTTAGGCAGTATGTTCTTAGACCACTTTTGTTTAGCTACTACTATATTAGTATATCACTTGACTTTGAAAGTTTTAACATAGAAATACACATCACCTATTTAACCTCATTATACATACTTGCCAACCATGTTGTTAGGCAGTATGTTCTTAGACAGTGTTTACTTGGTTTTAAAATAAAATACCTCGAACATTGTAATGGGAATGTTTACTTGGCATTGTAATGGGAATAACGAAATCAATATTTGACTAATCCAGTAGAGGAAAAACGACCACTGATAAGGCAATGTCGGCCAAATGCAAGTGAAGTGGTTATTGTAGCTGTAGTATTATATAGTAATAGTAGAATATAACGTCTCTAATGTAGTCTAGAAAAAATATCGCCAGAAACACCCCTAGGTTGTGACACTGTTTGAAGCCTAATTCTCGCCACTCAATTGAACCCAGTCATAGTCATGCCTACCCCGCCAGGGTATTGTCAGGATGGCAGGATTTGGGCCTATGCCCTACGCCGATGCTACCCTTCATTAGGCTGACCTATGTCTAAGCAATGGCCGGCAAATGTTGTCTCCAAACTTTCAGTACTCTCATTCTCATAAAGAAGAAGAAGCCTTGTATCACTAGTGCCAGTGTCATTTCTATAAATGTAAGAGTACTAAAACACACACTGATCTTTGTGTATGGTGTGTGACTAAGCCAAACTACATTCTACTTATACCTGTTTGCGTCACTTGGGAAGGGGGGTGTGATGCACAGTGGCAGTATAAAGAGTTGTTTTTTACCGTAGTTATGGGGGGGATAAAATATAAAGAGGGATTTATAGTCTTTTTTTTTTTTTTCTATTATTGCTGTATGTGAATTTGTTGTTCTTCGGGGAGGGGGGATAAAATATAAAGAGGGATTTATAGTCTGTATCCCAAGACAAGTGCAGGCTAACTGGTGTACCTTTCCTAAGAGTACGTTGAGGGAAAACCCCACCTATGCTAGCTGTGGGGCTTGGACCAGTGTCATCGTGATTACAATTTCAACACTACGATTCAGCTACAATGGGGAGTGAGATGAAGATTGATTGGTGATAAAAAAAAAAAAAGAGGGAAGATAAACTAGCATCATCATGGCTGCTGTTTATGTTACATTGCCAATTTGTTATATATAGTTATTGCTACACCACGTTTCTTGTAATTTTTGCAAACAAATTCATGTTTCATTCTTCTCAAATATACCTAACATTCAACCGTATCTCTGCTTCAGATGTCTTTTTTAAATTTATGAGTGTTTAAAATACAATGAGCTTTTATTCTACTTTTAATATTTTTGTATATTCTTTTTCTTCTTCTTTTTACAGAAGACAAATGCTTTCTGCAAAGAACTTCGTCAAAACGATACCAAACTCTTTTGTCAGGTATCGAAGAGGACTGGATTTAAAAAAGATCATCCCTCAATGTAAAGCCAGGACTTTACAGATATCATTGTGGTCAATGAAGACAGGGGCGTGCCTAGTATCCTTTTATGATGGAGTTTATTATGAGAGAATGTAGTTTTACTTGATCTGGTCATAGGTTTGTGAAATGTTAGAAGTTTGAAAGGTCACTCTTTCTTGTTTTTTATTTTCAGATAAGAAAGTTGGGTTTAGATTTTTTTTTATGTAAAGTAACAGCCTACTTTATTTTTAGATAAGATATGTGAAGATGGCTCCGGTTTCCATTTGTACTGATGAGTAAAAAAAAATATTACCGTATAAAAATGGTATTTTTCCATTCAAGAGAATGCATAAAGCAATATATATTGTCTGTAAAACAAGTTTCATCCTTTGCTTTGAAATACAATGTAAAAATCCATTTCTTCTGGGCGTAACACTAGAAAAGTGGCTTGCGCAGCCAGCGCAATAGTTGGTTCACTGACAGTCATCACGGCAGCGCGAGGCTGCCCAAGACGTTTTTCCCACAGGAAGTCCTGACCAGGCCATCACCAATCTATTGAATTCAGTCATATGGCGATGGTCTCATCCAAGCCAAGCCAACCTAGGATGATTCCGTTCTTTTCAATTTAGTAGGAGACAAAAAGCCCAATTACGTATCTGTGCAACCACACATTCTTATTATCAGCTCAATCACACGCTCTCAAAACAGACTAGCTCACATTTACACCTTTCTGGCGATAGACTTGTCCTAGTAGCATTATTCCATTTTACAATCAGGGTGACTAATAAATGAAAGTTGTTTAACAAGCCTACTTCATGCAGAGTACAGCTGTTAGCATCGTTACTACCAGCTGTCCAATGCAAAAATGACAGACCCCTTTAGAAGGTCTTTTGGACGTAAGCTTATGAGCCTGAAAGCGTCCTTTTTCCTGTTTACTAAATGGTAGCCAATCAGAGGGCATTGTTTTAAAAAGAGGATGAGCGGAAGACAGTAAGAGGGTGACAAGAAGGAATATTTAGGCCTCTCTTGACCAGCCCTTCCTTCCCGGAAAATGTCGGGCATCGCGCTGAGAGGTTTGTGACAGGTAAACGGTAAATCCCGGGCATGGCGCTGAACGGCGACCTGAAACAAACCGACATGTATCAGTCATAGCCTTACCAGGGTTAATTATTAAGAGTCGAAAAGTTTTAATACCGTGTTACCTCTTAGTCAGTTCTTCACTTGAGACAGAAACTAAAAAAAGAATTTGGCCTCTTGAAAACTTGGGAGGGCATGATCTTACACAAATGAGACATGGTTCCTTTGAGTAGTTTATGGGTGTTCTTGTCAGGTCATCTACAGTGTTGTTATAGTTCTGTCCCTAAATCATGCATTATTTTCTACTTTCCTTTGTTTCATACTTTAACGTTTAATTCCATATGCATGAATGGAAGATAATTTATCACTAAATTTTGTGAATGTTTCTATTCCTTTGTAAGATTCTCTCTCACTGAGGAGTCAACCCCTGTCTTTTGAAATCTTTCTGTTCAAATTTATCATGTATGCATTTACAATGAGATGGTTTAAAATGCAATGCCACTATTATTATATATTTTGTTTTTCAAATCTTGATTATACCTTGTTCTCAGTTCTCAGTGATCAATCATATTGATAATACTCTCCTGGCATCATTGTGACTTTCCTTAACATGTCTTAGATGGACTATTACTTTGCCATCTCCCAGATGGTCCCACTGCAGAATTCAAACTGATGAATATGAAGCTCATACGAGATGTTAAGGTGACCTTTTCATGTTTCTTTTGTTGTTTTGTTAATTTTTCTCAGAATATGTCCATTTCAACTAGCTGATGTTTTAGGTAAGACTGTAGCATGAGAGTCAGTGTACTTGATTTGTAGTTCATTTGAGATGTTGATAATTCTTTTTGGGTGGTTGATGATTTGCTGTGTGGTAGTTTTTCTATTCCTCCTCTTTTTCTTCCTCTCTCTCTCTCTCTCTCTCTCTCTCTCTCTCTCTCTCTCTCTCTCTCTCTCTCTCTCTCTCTCTCTCTCTCTCTCTCTCTCTCTCTCTCTCTCTCTCGCTAGTCCCATCAGAGACAGGTAATAAAAAAGGGGTCACTGTGAAGATCATGACACTGTGCACGTTTAAGATCCCTTGGCTGTTTACAAGGCAGTCCAGGCAGAATTTTAAATCCTGTGATCACCTCAGTTGTGGATGTGGGTAAATCAAATCAGACTAGGCTCTCATAGCTGTCATCCATCTATTTATTTATCTCTCATGTTATCAATCTGTTTGATTGTATTTCTCTGTCCAATTATCTAAGTATCTATATGTGTCTCCTACTCCCCATCTTATGCTTGAGCTCATCTTATGCTTGATATTATGTTTTTCCACTGTACATTTCTACAGGTAATGGACAGTGTTAAGTTCAGTATTCTTTGACCACTGCTTTCAATGCCATGCCAGATTTAAATAGCATTTCACTTACATATGATATATCCTTGTGTTTCTCTACTGAAATAGAAACGAGGAGCCATGAGCGAGCATATACCAGAAGTCAATCTCCACAACTTTAGCACACGTCTGGGTGTCACCATTGGACGAATGCTGACTTGCCTCTTTCCACGGGCACCCAATTACCGTGGGCGAAAAGTTGTTACTTTTCATAACCAGCGATTATATCTTCTTCAGGCAACACAGGTCAGTTTCAAAAGCGTATTGTGTAATTGTAATAAAACTTGCATTGTAGTGTGAAAGGAAACAGGTCTCTATCTGGACGTTTTATTGAGTTTGCCTGTGCCATTTTCTCTCCACTTGGCCCAGAATTTGCTTTGATCTGGAATCACATAGTCAACAATCCAGGCATAAAAAAGTGTAGTTAGTGATTAGTCATGTATCATTTGTGTGTCCTTTTCTCACATCCAGTCATGTGCTACATGCAGCTGCAAAATTATCATCCCTAGTTGCCCATCTTTTTTAATTTGTGTGCAAGGTCATTTCCTTCATTAGACAATTATATTTAATACTTAAAATATTAAGGACAGGATGGGGTTGAGAAGAAGGATTGAGTTTCAATAGAATAATATGTTCGTTACAGATTAGATTACCTTTTCAAATTTCTTTTTTTCTCTGAATGAATTGTCAATAGTAACTTCCCAGAATGTCAGGGCAAATTTACATGTATTAACAGGGTCAGGGAAATTAACTATTGTGGTTTTATTATTTGAAATTGCATAGAAAAAAAGTATACACTTTTGAAAAGCTGAACAGACTAGGAATTTCGGGGAGGGGGTTGTCTTGTCAAATGACCTTGTTGTTGGACATAATAATTGACCGTGATCAATCTGTACTTCAGCCTAGATGTCATGACTCAAAAACTCAAAGAGGTCAAATAAAAAATCTAAAATAGTCATAATGTAGCCCATCCGTTCTTCTTTCCAATTGTACCAAATACAAAAATGTGCAATACTGATTTGAGCCTCTAATACCACCCCAAAACAAAAACCCAACAATGAAAATTTATCATTGCAGACATACTTCCAAGGATGGCATGTGATCGTCAATTTAATATAAATATTATATATAAGTAATCCAACAGTTTGAAAGTGTCTGCAAGTAGTGAAAATAGAAAGAAATATATTTTTAAAAACAACATATGTGCATCTGATGAATATCAGCAGCTTTTTGATCCCTCTGGTAGTAAAAAGTGATAGGCAGGTGAACCATGTTCTCGCATGGTGTCACATCGCCCCAGACATCTGTCTTTATCTGAATCTAGATTTAGTATCTTGTTCTTGATCATCCCACTCACACTACTTTCACTTTCCAAATCATCACTAAGATGAGAGATGTCTTGAAAATCATTCTTTTCATCAGCGACAAAAAAGATATTAATTAACCCTGGTGTGCCTTTGTAAACCTAAGTTCAGGCACCTTATTTTGCATCAAAACTTGCTTTTGTCCTTTATGATTGCATGGGAAACAGATATTTTACTATTTGAGTTGTATGTGATTTATAATGTGACCGACATTAATCGGCCCCATCAGCTGTCTTTGTGCTGATTTAATTAGTCCTCAACAGTTTGTGTTAAATTAAACATAAGTGTTGATTTTATTTGTTAGTTTCATTTGAATTTGCCTTGTTAAGTGATAGACAGTGATCTAAGTGAATTTATAGAAAACGTGATGAATGACGGTGTAAAACAATGAGATAAAATAAGAAGTAGGATATATCAGATTACCTGTCAGCCTTTTAAGATAGAATTTAGAAATAGGATTGGCATAAAACAGCAATATCAGTAACTTATTGTTCTGAATAGAAAATTAACTGCATTTTATTAATTTGCAAACATATAAATCATATAATAACGATTTCTTCTTTTTTCTAAGGTACCAGTTTCGAAATGCAGAAAAGGTCAGTGTGCAAGAACTAGGCCCACGATTCATTTTGAAACTGCGCTCTCTGCAAAAAGGAACTTTTGATTCAAAATATGGAATGTATGAATGGATCCACAAGGTAGGCTATCTACTATTTTTGTATTATGATCCCTTTTTTTTTTCGTTATTTAATGCACATATTTCTTATGGATTTGTTATAACATTCCTGTCATTCATTTATCAATGGTAACTGGATAGCCATTCAATGCCTCAATCCGATTTACACAGCCCTTGTCAATGTTTTTTTAGTAGTCTATGATGATCTTACAATAGTTTGTGGGTGGGCCCATGCCATATTAAAGCTAAACCTAATTGGAAGCTGCCTTTTCAAGTTTTTCTTTTAGGTTGCTTTATATAATAAATCGTCATATGCAAGCCCTTCTGATTGACCAATTTTCCCCTCATCCAAAACTTCACTAGCCCATCATTATTTACAGCATCTGCTGTTGTTTGGGGTCACATTGTTGATTAACGACCATAATATTTTAACCTTTGAAGTCAAAAATAGACATTGAAGACTGAGGTGAGCAATGTGCCCGCTAATTTTGCTTTCTGTGTGCGCTCATTTTTGGTGTTGTGTAAAGTTTGATGAAAAAATCCCAATTGTGTACATGAGAATGAATGTAAGACAAGAAAAGTGTTTTTATTTGTGCTGCCAGACATTTGTCAACTGTACATACCTTTCCTCCCTGATGAGCGCCTTAGAGGGAACATTGTAGGTGAATATCATTTTGATGTTGATTCAGGGTTCACACCTGAAAGACAAACCAAAATGCCTAGGCCTGTCAGAGTGTTGAATATATTCCCTGCTGTCACAAATTCACTGTTGTGGTTCCTTTCCTCCCACTGCTACTATCAATACTATCATGTAAATGTAGCTCCAAAGGCAATGTTAAGTGAGCTAGATAAAAGGACATGGACTAAAAATGATTTTCAAATAATACAGTAAACTTTTGGAAAGAATTTAAAACGTCCTCCATTGTTTCAAAAGTGACATATTGTTTGTTTATTTGGATTCTGTAACATATTACCAATCACAAACATTTACAAGAAAAGGAGGTTTTTATATTAATGATATCATGATGGGAGAAAAAATAGTGACATATGAACTGCCTGATAGTTAAACGTGTGAGATAAGAGCTAGATATGTTAGTTCCAAACCTTTTTAGCAATAGAGAATTCCGTTTCTGCTCTTGCTGTTTTAAATTTTTAATTCCACTAATCTAAGCATATATATGTTTTCCTTCTCTTTCGTTTCAGCGCCATGAAATGGACACAAGCAGAAGGAAATTTCATCTATGATGTCATTATTTCAATAGCGTATTTAGTGTGATTTCATTGCTTGTTCTGACCAGTGATTGAAGAAAGCTTAAAATTGATGAAAGGAATAAATAGATAAAAGTCATGAATCAAATTTTGTTTCATTGAATGCTTCAATTATCGCCATTTGCTTATTTGATAGGATGGTTGTGTTTTTGTCTTGTTTCGTTCTGTTTTTAGCGGTTTTAATACTTTATAATTTATATGCTTCAGAACATGAGATTTTTATTTAATCTAGTGGGTCAAAGCCTTGAGTTGATTCTTAAACGCCACTTACACAAGCTTGTTGACAGAACTGCTATTTAGTGTCAGGTCTACATCACAGAAAAAGATACATGTACGTCTACAGTCACGTTTCGGTGATCTGAACACCTCCGTTCCTAGCAATTTGTCCAGATTATTGAGACATCCAGAGTTTCGAATCACCAATCAAAGGACGCAAAAGCCCTCAGAACTTACAGTAATGAAGACCTGATGCATTTTGCGGGTACAGATTACTACAATGCAGTTCATCACTGGCCAGATCTCTCTCTCTCTGTCTCTCTCTCTCTGTCTCTCTCTCTCTCTCTCTCTCTCTCTCTCTCTCTCTCTCTCTCTCTCTCTCTTTCTCTGCCTTGTGCCTCAGGTTTTTCACATTACACACAATTTTCACCACACCAGAAGAAAAGAGGGAGACAGAAAATTGCCAAATGGTATGGCTGGCATGGTGGAAAGTCAGGTCGGGTGCTTTGATTGACCGTTAGCGGATTGATTAGACTACCTCGAACAGTTGAGGTTCGGTTTATCGAAGCATAAACTCTCTGTTTTGTGGAAGCTTGTTCTAGTGTTAGGTGTTTGGATACGAAATCTCGACTTTTCAGATTATTGAATACAAATAACTTTAAAAAAAGGAAGAAACAATCTGTCTCCATCTCGTCTGTTCGGATTATCGAAGTCCGGACTATCGAAATGTGACTGTATTTAGATTTTGAGTACGGCATCCTAGAGACAGGCAAACTAAGTTACTATGCAAAAAATAATTATGAGAGTGCACTAGTCTGTTCTTAGTTTCTTTGATTTTCACTGCATTTGTGTTTCTTGCCACCATTTTCTTTATTTTCTTACTTTAACACTAACATCTATTTGACATACATGCACCTAGTCTATAGGTGTTGTTTGGTGCTTCTGGTAGGTCCTACGTCTTTCCTTTTCACTCTTTTACTTGTGTTTCATCTTGCTGTTTCCTCTTAATTCACTCTGAGATCACCACACAGTGGATGAGGTAAGTTTCAATGAAACACAATTTATCCTACCTACCTGCATTGACGACCACCAGCAATTGACTCCCTTGCAATTTTTTAAATATTTTCTATCCATAGTGACGACCTGTCCATCATAATCTATCCATAAGGTACAGCCTTACATTATTGGCTCCACCCACTTCACAGAACTAAATTGACGCTCACGCTGTTGGGTCATAACCAATCATTACCATTATCAGTCAGTGTCTCAAGACAATCGAAGCTAAGGTAGCTGGTCATCAAAGCGAAACGGCCAAATTGATGTTCTAGACTTCACACATCACTGTGTCTAGAAGAATGGATTTGCATTGTCTATTGTGAACAAAGTGCTCCCCAATCCCTCTTCTTCGGTTTGCAATCCTATGACCACTAATGTTGACTGCTGAAGACTTGAAGCTTTTCATATATTAAGTAATAAAGGACCAGCTTACATTTTTTTCTACATCCTTTCATGTCACCATCGTTGACAAGGTTGGTGGATCGACACCTAGTCTCATCGGAGACGGACGATAAAAGTAAAGTCCTGTGTGCAGATCACAACACTATGCACGTTAAATTTAAAGATCCATTGGTTGTTAACAGGGCAGTCCAGGCAAAATTTAAAATTCTACCATAGCCCCCAAAATCACCTTAGTTGTGGATGTGGGTAAATCAAATGAAAAAAGACATTGACAATCACTGTCTGCTTTGAAAACTGTCATATTGTAGTAACATTGCCTTACAAATGGTCATCTTATCTAGATTTTGTGTATAAAATGTGGACTGATGCTAGTAATACTGATGCATATTTATTTATTTTTAACCTGCCCATAACGACCAGTTTGGTCTTTGATCATAAGTGGTCGTTATGGACAGGTTGGACTATACTTTGCGACCTCATCCTTCACAATGTAATGTATTGTAAGGACATAATTGAAGTCAATACAATGCAATGAAGATAAGTCGCCTTTATTTGAAATATATACACAGTATATGTTGCTGATAACCTAATACTATTAGTATTACATTTAGTTTATAAATTACATGTTTACGGTTTTAAGTGGTAGAGAAAATTAGGTGTACTGTAATTGTAATGAAGTGGAGATTAGGGCTCTTCAAAGTGTGGCTCTCGATCCCCGGGAGTTTGTTCCGATGTGTTTAGAGCACATCATATTGTGTACTAGAGTAAAGATATGAATAAATGACATGTTAAACAAGTGAGAAACATTATTTTCAAATATTTGACTTGGCTGAGTTTATCGGATGACAAGATCGCTGTTACTGTTACATCTAATACTTACATTTTTATAGCAGAAATAAATGCTACTGTACTCACTCATCGAACACAAATTATTATAATGATACACGGACATATAATAATACCAAAAGCATCGTAGTCATAAGGGCCGCTTGACCTAAACCGTGTAAGTGTATGCTAATAAATAAAAAAATATGGTGGTCTTCATCACTTCTCTGGATGGCGACTTGCTGTGATAAGGAAGAAAGATTAGGGGGGGAGAAGGAGAGAGAGAGAGAGTCTTACTTTCTTGGCTTTGAGTAGTTCAAGGATCTCCACGTATTTAAGAAAAAACATGTACAATGTATTCACAAGTCTTACTTGAGCGATAGACCTGTTTCAAAGAAAATGGTGGGTTTTTTTAGAATACGTCATGTACGTGTACATTCTGCCAGTCAGGCTTTGGGAATATCGTGTCATTGGATAGTCTAAGATAATCAACAAGCTCTGGTTAAAAGTTTGATGAAATTGTCATCTCTCTCTTTCTCTCTCTCTCTCTCTCTCTCTCTCTCTCTCTCTCTCTCTCTCTCTCTCTCTCTCTCTCTCTCTCTCTCTCTCTTTCTCTCTATCTATCTATCTATCTATCTATCTCTCCCCTCTCTCTCTCTCTCTCTCTCTCTCTCTCTCTCTCTTTCTCTCTCTCTCTATCTGCCTCTCTCTCTCTCTCTCTCTCTCTCTCTCTCTCTCTCTCTCTCTCTCTCTCTCTCTCTCTCTCTCTCTCTCTCTCTCTCTCTCTCTCTAGTCTGCTTATCACACATTTAGTTGATTGCATTTTGATTTGTATAATGTTGCCATGAAACCTGATATTATGAAAATGTCCATTGTGTATGAGTACGGGATCTGTTGGTTTTACTGGAATTTGTCCTGATCTATTCCTTTACACACAGAGCTCGGAGGATGGTGATAGTGGTATGTTTGTTTTCGTTCTGCCGTTTTGCCTGTACATTTTCAATGTCAAGGGCTGCTACTCTTTCACTTATCTTTCACCTTTTTGTTTTTTTTCATTCACCCTGAGATTACGCATATGGTAGACAGGTACATTTCAATGAAACAAATTTTTTTGAAACTCAATCAGAGGCAAAGCACGTCTATGACATGACACTAATGACTTGACAGGCAAGCTACATCTCGTAACACTAGGCCTACATAAAGTTAATAGCCCGATGGGCGGTTGGTGAACGCTTCTGATGGGTCCCACTTATTTTCCTTTCATTCCTTCATATTTTGCTGTTTCCTCTTCATTATCCATGAGATTACCATATATGGTGGACTGGATAGAGTGCAATGAAACAAACAATGGGACTGCGACTCATTTGAGTTTGGATAGAATTGAGGTTGACGGCGTCAAAAGCCACATATTCATAGCAGCAATTTGACTTGAACCATCA
>JAXRKP010000332.1:265000-270000 GCA_037039925.1 Doris montereyensis | reverse complement strand
TATTAGAGGTAAATATTAAACCAAAAGGAGAGAATTTAATTATTAATAGAGGAGATGCTTATGGACCAAACGAAGATGCAACTAAAGAAGAAAAGATCTTCGAAAATGATTTACAAATAGCTGCAGAGAATCTTAAACAGAAAAGGAAAGAGAAGAAAGCTTCTAACCCAAACAGGAACTAATGGTTTTAGGAGATTTAAACGCTAGAGTAGGCAACAATGTAGAAACATCAGGAGGAGTAATAGGTAAAGAAGGAGAGACAACAACTTCTCCAAATGGAGAGAGAAATAATAGATTTTTGCCTAAAGAATAACATGAAAATAGCCAACACCTTTTTTCCTCATAAAGATATCCACAAATATACAAGAGTAAATGAAGACAGGTGTGAAAAGTCAATCATAGACTACATAATAGTTAGCAGCTCCCTTTTTTACAGTACATTGGATGCAAGAGTAAACAGAGGAGCAGAAATATTTAGTGATCATTACCTAGTGATTGCCAAAATGAGATTACTGACTGAAGAAAACAAACAGAAAAGGAAAGAGAAAGAAAGCTACTAAACTCAAAATAGAAGAATTAAATAAACCAATAGTAAAACAGATATATCAATCTAGGATAAAAAGATTTATCAGTGAAAGGCAGATGGATCTGAATGATAGCACAATAGAAGAAAAGTGGCAAAGTTGGAAAAGAAAACCAAAACAATGTATAAAGAAACACTCCTCAGTTGTACTGAAGAGGTCTGTGGTAGGAAACAAATTAAAGGAGATAGGAAAAGAACAGCATGGTGGAATGAGAATGTCAAGACTAAGATCAAAGAAAAGAAAATGCCTGGAAGAAATACTTGCAAACAAAGAGACCAGAGGATAGGATAGATTATGTGAATAAAAGAACTATCGCCAAAGAGGAAGTTAGTTTACAGAAAGCAAAACAGGAACAATGGGAAGAGTTTGGACAAAGACTTCAAGAAAGCTATCAAGGAAATCAAAAAGCTGTTCTGGGGGAGCAATGAAGAGCATGAGAAAGACCAAAGCATGCCCAATACGACAAATTAAGAATGCCAAAGGAGAAATAATGAAAGAAGACAGCGAAATCATGGAAACATGGAGAAAGTATTTTCAACAATTACATAATCCCTCCAGAACGTATGAAACAAGGAGTAAAGATCAATTAGTAAGAGTAACAAGTAATCCAGAGGAGACAGCTGAAGATGTAAATATATCTATCAATGGAAGAAATCCAAACAGCTATAAGAAAAGTGAAATTAGGAAAACCCCAGGAGCAGATCAAGTTTATCCAGAAATGATTAAAAACCAAGGAGAGAGGCAGACAAACTACTACATGCAATATGCCAACAAGCATGGAAGTCCAAACAGGTGCCAGACGACTGGAAAAGAAACGGTAGTACAAATACATAAGAAACGATCAACTATGCAATGCTCAAACTATAGAGGGATATCATTACTTCTGCTGTTCCAGGAAAAGTATATGCCAGGATACTGAAATGAGACTAAGGAAAAGAGTAGAGGATCAGATTGAAGAGCATCAGAGTGGATTTGGACCAGGAAGAAGTGTACAAGACCACATATTTACAATTGGACAAATAATAGAAAAAATTCCTTCAGAGAAACATTGACTTGCACCTTTTTTGTGTTTTATTGACTTAGAAAAGGCATTTGATTTGTTCTAGGAGGGACGAACTATGGCATTCCTTAAAAGAACACAATGTAGAGCAAAATTTAATAAAGCCATTAAAAGTTTTTACAATAAACCAACATGTGCAGTGAGTAGCTGGAAATGTATCTGAAGAATTTGATCATAGGGTATAGGAGTAAGACAGGTTGTATCCTAAGTCCTCTTTTTTTCTGTTTATCACATTTTTGGATTCAGTCGCAAAGGCCCTCCCCCAAAAATGAAGAAAATGAATGTAGGTATCATCTGAACTCAAACCAGTAAATGTATCAATGCTTTCATTTGCCGATGATTTTTCTACCTTCTGTTTGACTGAAAATCAAGAAAGTAACCTTCAGTCAAATATCAACATTATGAAACAATGAAGTCTAAGTCATAAAAGAGGAATGAGAGTAAATGCAAAGAAACATGACCAAACAATGTCCTAGTAACTAGGGAAGGAGCTTAAAAAATCACAAAATCTTAAATTGGGCAGGGGTTTCTCTCTGTATTTAGAAAAAGATGCAAAGTTACAATTACCTCAGGGATATGATTATTATTTTATTATTATTATTAAGGAAATTAAAAGAGAAAAGTCAAAGGCGAAATATGAACATTTATTTTGTAATAAAGTGACAACTGCCAATACATAAAGACAGAGCAAACACGTGATTTTAGGGTATAACAACGGGTCAGACAACAAACGAGAAATATTTAGAGCAATATTCAAAAATAGATAAATAACGTAAACAACAGAGTATGTGGCAATGTGAACTATAAACAGTTGTGAATAATAGGTAAAAACATTTGTGCTTTAGGAGCCACAGTTTGCGGCGATTTCCCTGTTAAAATGTTAAATTCGCCCACTCTAACTCAAAGGCGAAATATGACAATAAGATGACAACTCCACTAATAAAGACAGAGCAAACACGTGACGTTGACTCTTGGGTTCTAACCTCTTATCCCAGACAACTTTCTCTCTCTCTCTATTTAGAGCAATATTCAAAAAAAGATAATCTCTCTCTTAAACAACAGAGATATGTCCTTTCCCCCTTGTGAACTATCTAAATAGTTCTTCTGTGAATACTATCTATCTCTCCTCTCTCCTCAGTCTATCTCTCTCTCCCTCAAAGGCTCTCTCTCTATGACTCTCACTCTGACAACTCCCACTCTAAAGACAGAGCAAACACGTCTCGTTTCCCTCCTCCCTTCTCAACTCTCTCCCTCCTCTTCCCTCTCTCTCCCTCTCTCTCTCTGTCTCAATCTCATTCATCTCTCTCTCCCTCCCCACGTCTCCCTCATATTTCGCCTTTGACTTCACTCCCCCACTCTGGTTCCTCCCTCTCTCTTATTCACAACTATTTAGATAGTTCACATTGCTCACTCTCTCTGTTCCTTCCCCTTATTTATCAAAGAGGCTCTTCCATCATAGAAATTTAACTTTTTTGAAGGAAACAGAAATGCCAGGACAGGGCCCTCTCTCCCTCCCTCCCTCCCTCCCTGAAAAACAAACAATCCTTCCCTCAATCTCTTCACTCTACACTCTCTCTGAACAGATCACTCACTTTATCCCTCATTTCCCTCACTCCCTCTCCCTCCCTTCTACTGTTGCACAGTTTGTCAGAGACAGCCAACGAGTGACAAAACCTTAATCACTCTCAAACATTTTGGATGACTCAAGAAATACTGTTCCCCCCTCTCTCCATGATACAACAAATCATACACGTCTTCAAAAATAAGATTGTCACTCTCTCCCTCCCTCTCTCCCTCACCTCAAGCCACCCTCCCCTCTCCCTCCCTCTCCGTCGAAGAAGAAGGAGAAGGGATAATAATAACAATAATAATAATAATAATAATAATAATAATAATAATAATAATAATAATAATAATAATAATAATAATAATAATAATAATAATAATAATAATCCTTTTCCTTCTACATCAAAGAAGAAGAAGAAGAAGAAGAAGAAGAAGAAGAAGAAGAAGAAGAAGAAGCCGAAGGAGAAGGCGAAGAAGAAGGAGAAAAGGATAATCCCTCTCTCAATAATAATCCCTCCTCCCTCCCTAATAATAATAATAATAATAATAATAATAATAATCTCTAATAAGAAGAAGAAGAAGAAGAAGTCTCTGTCCCTCTCCCTCCTTCTCCCTCTCTCCTTCTCCCTCTCTCTTTCTCTCTCTCTCTCTCTCTCTCTCTCTCTCTCTCTCTCTCTCTCTCTCTCTCTCTCTCTCTCCCTCCCTCCCTCTCTCCCTCCCTCTTTCTCTCTCCCTCCCTCCCTCCCTCTGGAAGAGGAAGAAGAAGAGGAAGAGGAAGAGGAAGAGGAAGAGGAAGAGGAAGAGGAAGAGGAAGAGGATGAGGAAGAGGAAGAGGAAGAGGAAGAAGAGGAAGAGGAAGAGGAAGAGGAAGAGGAAGAGGAAGAGGAAGAGGAAGAGGAAGAGGAAGAGGAAGAGGAAGAGGAAGAGGAAGACGAAGACGAAGACCCTCCCTTCCTCCAAGACGAAGACGAAGACGAAGAAGAAGAAGAAGAAGAAGAAGAAGAAGAAGAAAAGAAGACGAAGAAGAAGAAGAAGAAGAAGAAGAAGAAGAAGAAGAAGAAGAAAAGTAGAAGACAAGAATACAAGAACAAGAATAAGAACAAGAACAGAACAAGAACAAGAAAGTTACGCTTGATCGACATGTCCCTGTCCCCCCTACCTTATTGCCTGGGTCAAGATGTATCCATAAAGTTATCAGCGACTTATATTCATGTCGTTGTGAAAAACATGTGGTTTTTTTTTACATGCAGGCCTTTAATGAGATGCACATCAAAACTGAATGAGCTTAGTGTATTGATTTTATGGACGGTTCACAAATGTAAATACAGATGCTAACCATGATACAACAAGCAGAAAACAAACGCGACGTCTTCAAAAATAACAAATCAAAGGGAAAGGAAACACTTGTTAACCCTAAAGCTCCACCAAATTCTATATGTGGAACAGACAAATCAAATGCGGATTTGATGGACAACCACAAGGAAATGAATCTCGTGTGATGTCATCACAACAACAACAAACAACAACTGCTGATGACTACTGTGTTTGAATTCAGTTTGGGAGAAAGGGGAAACACATATTGAAGAAGAAGAAACAGAAGAACCAGTATTCCACTTTAACGCTCTTTTCAATACATTCCCATAAAGAATATCAAATGCCGTGGGCTGCTTTGAATGTCAATTTTACAAGCTCCTGATAACTGAAAAGAAGAAGAAGTCACATACGAAGACCAAACACCCACTACTCGTCAGAAACGTCATTGAAATCTGCTGTTTCACGTTTTATCTTTC
>JAXRKP010000332.1:197500-260000 GCA_037039925.1 Doris montereyensis | reverse complement strand
AGAGAGAGAGAGAGAGAGAGAGAGAGGAGAGAGAGAGTAAGCTAGAGTAAGAACGCGCGCGACAGAGAGAGTTTATGTTGTGGCTGTATATAGTTAAGACTTTGACATATCATTTAGAAATATACCTATGATAATATTATGTTTCAGTGAGCCAATTTGTCTCAAGCCTCTCCCAAGATTCGAGAGCAAATCTTTTTTCTCATAAATCAAGTAACTGTCTACAAAAGCATCAGTGTCGATGAAAAAAAGAGTGTGTATATGGAGTAAGAAAATCATGATTTAATGGAGACGTGTACTATTTATTGGAAATCATGAAATAATGAAATACCACACAGTGTTGTTGTGTCACACTGACGAGTTCAACTCCTGATAAACAATTTCGTACAGTACTTTAAAATACCGTCAGTCACTTAATGAGTTTGGCATTTGCAGTGTTTACTCTTTTGTCTTTTGTCGTCATAAATCTTTCAAACTCCTTAGATTGCTTCTTTCTTCGACGCAAAAATCTAAATTACGTTTCGAATTTTTCTTTTCCTTTTCATTTCAGACTTGGAGTTTACTTCCTTTTATTTTTGAAGTGGACAACGTAAAGATCCACCACAGCAAAATGCCACCGGCTTCGAACAAAAGCAGCCCTTCCTAGGGACTGGAGTGTGTCTTCAACTTACAGCCCATCGCCCGAGACGTCCCAAGTCAAATCAAAGTCTTCCGAGAAAGATAATCTGCTGCTATCAAACGAGTACGCTAAGCTTACTCGAATCAGTAGAGTTGTGATAGCCGTTGCTATACTCCTTGCCATCGCTTACAGAAATACATTTCAATATTACATTGACAAACTTTGGTTTTCTGTCCGCGATGAGGTTTGGTTTCAATCTGCTTACTTTGAAAGCTTTTATACAACAGTTAATTATGCCCTTATCATTATTTTCTACCCATTTCTTATGCACTACATTCCATACTTGCGTAGATTCAAAGTGTCCAGTGAAGTCACCTATGTACACCAAACTGTCTTCTGTATTGTTAAGGAAGGTATTATCCACACATCACCCTTTTATTCGCCGACATGCTGATCATTAAGAGATACACAGGTGTGCCTTACTCGGAAATCGCCGCCAGAAAGCAAGACTGGATCGTCACTACACGACCACTGCCAGAGGACTCGCCTAATTTTCTGGTTCTATGCCTTCACGTGATCGGCAGTGTAGTTCTTTTCGACTTTTTCTTCACCATAGTTCATTACACCCTGCATCGTAACATGTTTTTATACAAACACTTTCATTCTCTACACCATACACATGAAATCGTCCACGCTCACGTGACCAACCAACTGTCTATCGTTGAGAGAGCTCTCCAGATAATCTCCGCTAACTACGCCCTGAAAGCCTTTGGAAGTCATCCCATCACTCGTCTGGTCTTCGTACCCGTTTTCCTTTGGCTTCTGATCGAAAACCACACCGGATATGATTTGCCGTGGGGGCCTCATCGCATATTGCCGAAAGGAATTATGGGTGGCCCAGTTAAACACTACCTTCACCACACCCAAGGCCACGGCAATTATCAACCTTTCTTCACTTACTTGGACCCATGGTTAGAGAGGCGAAAGAAAGTTAAACAGTGATTATCGTAGACTTTTTTTATAATTAAGGAATCACTTTCTTTCATAGTTTAGCAAAGCTTTCAGCAAGATTGATAATTGTATTTTATTTATATTTGTAATGATATTCTTAAGATGGATTTTTTAATGCCATACCATGTATAATGGGATGAAAGAAACTAGTACAGCAAAGCGTATTCATTTTGAGAAACGTCACCGAGGGTGATTTAGATGAATTCGGTGCTGATCAGTATCTGATATTTAAGGTGTTTATTCATAACTCTCTCTCTCTCTCTCTCTCTCTCTCTCTCTCTCTCTCTCTCTCTCTCTCTCTCTCTCTCTCTCTCTCTCTCTCTCTCTCTCTCTCTCTCTCTCTCTCTCTCTCTCTCTCTCTCTCTCTCTCTCTCTCTCTCTCTCTCTCCCTCTCTCTCTCTCTCTCTCTCTCTCTCTTCCCTCTCTCTCTCCCTCTCTCTATCTATCTATCTATCTCTCTATCTCTCTCTCTCTCTCTCTCTCTCTCTCTCTCTCTCTCTCTCTCTCTCTCTCTCTCTCTCTCTATCTATCTATCTATCTATCTCTCCCTCTCTCTCTCTCTCTCTCTCTCTCTCTCTCTCTCTCTCTCTCTCTCTCTCTCTCTCTCTCTCTCTCTCTCTCTCTCTCTCTCTCTTTCTCTTACCCTGAATATGCTTATATAAATGTGTTATTACTCAGCCATGTATCTGTTGGTCAGATATCATCATATGTATATCTGGTATGTATAAATTAATTATTCCACGTGCCATTCTGTTTTTTATTCTACCTGAAGAATGATTTTTGGCTCATTGATGGAAAGCTCAATTAATATTGAACAAAGTCAGATCTATCACTGCTGGAACACTATACCATTGGTTAAAATTAAATTTACAGAGCTTGGTTTTGATTGTTTGCTCAGTTTCGCTGCTGGGTTTTGTTTTGTTTTGTTTCATGTTTTGTTTTTGTTCTTGTTACTGGTGGTGGGGGGGGGGGGTGATAAGTTCAAGCACTATGTATTTGAAGTGGCGTTGGTGGCCGAGTGGTAAGGATACCTGATTTGGGATCATGAAGTCACAAGTTCCAATCCTAGCAAAGCTAGGTCCGATGTTGTGTTTCTTGGGAAAGACAGTTAACAGGCATTTCCCCACTCGACGCAGGTGCAAATGAGTACAGGCACTAGCTTGGGAGTAAAAGCCTGCGTCAGACTAGTGTTCTGTTCACGAGATGATTATATAATTATCACTTGCTTCGATTCACGCTAGAGAAACTGGGATAAGTTACGGTTCTATGAGCCATAATGGCCTGGAAAGAACTTTACTTTACTATTATTGCATATCTTAGGGCCGAGACGGATTTTCCTCCTTAACCTACTCGGCTAATTTGATACAAATAAAATAATAAACACATGCACGCGCACACACGCACGCGCACGCACGCACGCACACACACACACATACACACGTACGTGTACCAACAACAGAACCATATCAAATGAAGCCAAACCTCGACATTCAAAGCGCCCTACCACAGGGTCATACATGATCGTCATACACCCTACATACATTTGACATACCGTAAATTTATCGCAAAACTAATAATATAATAATATGTATTTGTTTTGGTTTTGTTTCTGATCTTATGTGTATTTTGTGTACGGAAACTCAATACTGTTTTATGTGGGTTTATATTACATTATCGTAGGGATTGAGAACTTACGTGGAAAGTTAAAATAAAGAAGGAAATGCCGATCACGACAATGGATGAAACTCCCCCTCCCCACCAACCCCACCCCTTTGGCACACCCAGAATAAAGGGAGAGAGAAGGGGGAGGGGGGGAGGAGAGAGCGAGAGACAGAAAAAAGGGGATGTGGTTGGTGAGGAGACGACGTAGAGCTGTCATAAGATGGGAGTGGGCGCTATTGTTATTATTATTTATTTATTTATTATTATTATTATTATTATTATTATTATTATTATTATTATTATTATTATTATTATTATTATTAAACAGGGTATTATTAAACAGGGTAAAAAAATGGCACATTTAGCGTGTATTATAAATATATATATATATATATATATATATATATATATATATATATATATATATATATATATATATATATATATATATATATATATATATATATATATATATATATATATATATATATATATATATATATATATATAGCTGCATAGTGCAAAATTGAAGCTCAGTGATATTATCTGAAACTGAGGTGACTTGGAATGATGGTAAAATAATCTCTTTTGGCCAACAATCGCTGAATCACGTGGTCGAGCCATTATCGACTCGCCGTTTGAATATGCTCGAATTAACTATCCAAAGTGTTGCTTCATGGTTGTATGACCTGATTCACAGTATGGTGGATAGGCTGTGCGTTCAAATAAATAATTTACTACCTGTATCGATTAATTGTAAACGATGGAAGTGGAGGAAAGGTGTGCAAGGAGGCCGTGCAAGCACGGGAAAGAGAACACAAGAGAAAAATAGAGCATCATGATCTTACCATGGATACAGTTCACTCAACACACCATTAATAAAATTAATTACATGTATCTCCTAAAAGCGGCATTCATCAGACAGCACTAGCTTTACTATCATTTATGTCTGATGTCTATTGTAGAATGCCATTGATCATTTGGAATCCAACATCTCCTGTCTGTGTCTAAGCTTTAAACTGTCAATTCTTACAGATTAGTGTACGTGTATGTTTTAGGATGTACATGCGTGTCGCACATTACTATGATTTAGCGTTAGAACTGTTTATGCTTTATAAATTGACACTTAACAAATTCCTTTCTTTAATTTAAAGGAGACTCGGTAGCCAAGAGGCAAGGTGTCGGCCTCTCAACCAAAAGGTAGTGGGTTCGAGCCTCGTCAACGGTTAACAAATTTTCTTGAGTTTTTTCGAGGAAATACTACCCCCCCCTTCCTGGTCTAGGTATGTGGATTGACACCTAATCCCATCGGAGACGGACGATAAAAAACAAGTCTTGTGTGCATATCACAACACTCTATGCACGTTAAAGATCATTCGGCTGTTTACAGGGCAGTTTGGGCAAAAATTTAAAAATGCTACCAAAAACCCGTGATATCACCTTAGTTGTGGATGTGGGTAAATCAACCAAATCAAAAACTTTAATTTAAAGATCTGAGGATTTATTTATTTTGTTGTCCTTAAATTATTAGTTATTAATACCGAGTAAGATGATGATATTAGACGATTATGATGTTGGTTAAGATAATAATAATGATGATGATTATTATTATTATTATTATTATTATTATTATTATTATTATTATTATTATTATTATTATTATTATTATTATTATTATAATTATATTATTTTATTATTATTATATTATTATTATTATTATTATATTATTATTATTATTATTATTATTATTATTATTATTATTATATTATTATTATTATTATTATTATTATTATTATTATTATTATAATAATAATAATAATAATTATTATTATTATTATTATTATTATTATTATTATTATTATTATTATTATTATTATTATTATTATTATTATTATTATTATTGTGTCCACAATATTTAACTGATTTATATAATTTGACCACCATTGTACTTTCTTTTTTAGACTTGTGAGTTGTTATATATAATCTAAAACAAGTAAACATTATAGTTGGTTTATTTTTATTTTTTGCTTTAAATGTTTGATGCTTAATTGGTTAATACATGTTTCTATGTTTTGTTGGCGTTTCCTTTCCTCGTTCCTGTTTTCGGATTGTCATTATGATGCTCATTGAATCATTTTGCTTTCCATCGATTTGAATTTCAAGCGATATTCTTAATATCTTAATAAATTATAATATATTTTCAACTATTTCTCTGCGAGTTTTTTTTTCAAATTTTTAAATTTTGGAAATTGTTCGTAATGAATAACATATTTCCCTGTTTTCATGTTGTGTTGCTGTTTTACTGCTGTTTGTATAATTGTTGTTGTGTCTGATGCTGTGACTGTTGCTATTGTTGATATTGCTAATTTTTCTGTTATTTCCATTGTATATCAAATTTATATTATGTTGAGCGTTCTTTCAAATTTGATATTGACAGCATCAACAAAAAACATTTACTATGTGAAAATGAGATATTTTTTAAAGCATATAGGAGTATGAAAAATTACAATGAAAGAAAACCCAGCTTTTAAAACTTGATGGTATCATGTCCCTGTGGTGGTGACCATCCCCTAGCAGGCGTCTCCTCAAGTCGTGAACAGCTGCGAATACACAACAAGCAGTCGAGAATAAACTGGCGTTAGTCACTAAAGACGAGGTGGGCTTGAGGAATGGGGGCTCAGCCTTTATAAAATACCTCATATGCCCAAAGATGTGACTTTTAGGCGAGTCGAGGCGCCTCAAAGTCTCTCCCCGGGCAGATGGAGCTCGGAAGCCTTGGAATATGTAGTTCATCTAGGGAAAGGAAAACTCTACTTCAAAAAATGGGCAGACCGGGCTCATTAGCTTTGAACAGCAGCCTGTCTAGAAGTGAATCCCCGAATTCAATCCTGACACTCCTGGATGGGATAAGCACCCCTATCCCGGAAATAAATACTCCCGCTACAGAAACACTAAGTAGAGAAAATAAATAAACCATGAAATTAAATCTTGTAAGATGTTTACGCCTCCGGTGGAGCATTCTTGAAGCACGGCAATCGGAGTCGAAAGGAAGTTGTCGAGTGGATCAGTTTACTATCGAACAAGATAGTCAAGGTCAGAACATGGAACGTGAGAGCAATGTATGAAACAGTGACAATCTTTCAAGTCAAATGGCAAGGGACAGGAGGAATTACAACATCGACATACTGGGACTTAGCGTTACCAGCCCAATCATCCACTTACATCCTCACAATCTTTGCAACTAAAAAGAAGCGTCCATAAGACAACATTTCTCGAATGTTCTTTCACCTTTTCGGCCCCAGCTAGATGGAATTATTTGTCAGTTAATACTAGAATTTGTACAACCCTTCCTTCCTTTAAGCAATCGCTTAAAACAACGTTGTTCCGCTTCACTTTTGACCCACAATATTTAACTTTTTAGCATTTTATAAAACCCGTGTTAAGGATTCGGTGTTTTATTGAAGTATGGTATCTTTAACACTGTGATGTATATGTAATTATTCTTAGATCTCTTAGTTTGACTTCTTTAACAAATATTATACTTTTATATACGGAGACTTTTAAATTTGACATTTAGACCTATCATGGGATGTGAGGGGTTGGCACCTGCAATGTCTGTGTGTGTGTGTGTGTGCGTATGTGTGTGTGTGTGTGTGTGTGTGTGTGTGTGCGCGCGCGCGCACGCGTGTATATGGCCATCTTGTAAATAGCATATATCATCATTTAGGTACAGTTCATCTTAATTGTGACATTCTTCACGTATGCAGATGTCATGATTTTATAGTAATCGTAAATATTGATTATAGTATAAAATGTAGGCCATTTTATGATGTATGTCTTGGCCTTTGTAAAGTGCAACTGAGCATGACCCTCATGGATAGGGGCGCTATATACATTTTGCATTATTATTATTATTATTATTATTATATTATTATTATTATTATTAATCAGAAAGGACTGAGAAAACTCTCAACATAAGAACTACTCATATATTCAGGTCAACTAAACGAAAATGCAAGGCATACTGAGGGTGTGGCCTTGTTAGTATCGGGAAAGGCTCAGGAAGCATTAATTGCATGGGAATGACATGGACCCAGAATTATCACAGCATCCTTTACAACTAAAAGGAAGGGAATCAATCTAAACATAATTCATTGCTAAACTTCCACAAATGAGAGTGACAACAAAATGAAAAACTATCTCTACACTCAGCTACAAACAGGCAACAGTGGAGCAATGTTCAGCAAGAGATATCAGATTTCTGATGGAAGACCTTATGAAACATGCTTTCGTGAAGCGCTAATGGGAAGCGGATAGCTCAGTGGGTACAGCACTCGCTTACCAAACTAGAGGTCGGGGTTCAAATCCCGGCCGTGCAGGCTTGAAGTTGAAAAAAAAGAGTTTTTCGGGTTTCTTCTGCTCCCTTATCCTGTGGTAGACATGACAAAGTGAGTGCCTAGTCTTATCGGAGGTTAAAGAACCTTCGGTGGTTGGAAATCGAAAAGAACGCCTTTCCGGCCACCACCGTGGCAACATTGAATTCCTATAAAAAAATATGCCCATTTAGAATTACCCCATACAACCGCTTGTACCTCAGACTTCTTGATCAGTTCATTACTCTGAATATGTACAAGAGGCAAAGATCACATGGGAGGGAAGTATGGCTGTCCATACAAACTTTTTTCAAAATATGGATTTTTTGGCCCTTGCGTAGTAATGACAGCAACTGTTACAGGATCGTTAATCTAGATACAGTGACCAGATACAATGAGAAACGAAGACCTCTGGAGAAAAACAAAGCAACAATAGAGCCGAAAATCAAAAGAAGAAAATGAGTAAGCCGACAATTCACATAACAAGACTAAGCCTCATACGGAACCCGCATGAAAAACGAAGAAGAGGTAAAAAATAATAATAATAATAACACAAAATTTATATAGCACCCCTATCCATGAGGGTCAAGCTCAGTTGCGCTTTACAAAGGCCAAGACATACATAATGTACTCAATATTTTTAATATTGCTAAAAAATCAAGACATCTACATACACGAAAAATGTTACAATTGAGATGAACAGTACCTAAATGACGATATGTGCTAATTACAATATGGCCCTATACACGCGTGCACACACACACACACACACACTCTCTCACACACACACACACACATATACGTACACACACACACATTGCAGGTGCCAACCGCTCACACTCCATGATAGGTTGAAAAGTCAGGTTTAAAAGTCTCCGTATATAAAAGTATAATAATAGTTAAAGAAGTTAAACTAAGAGATCTAAAAATAATTACATATACACCACAGTGTCAAAGATACCATATATCAATAAAACACCAAACCCTTAACACGGGTTTTAGAAAATGCCAAAAAGTTAAATATTATGCGAGTGGAAAGTGAAGCGGAACAACTCTGTTTTAATTGACATGAATGTTGAAATCTCCAAGTATATATAGATTATTTGTTTTAGCAGAAATGTCGATGATGTGATCTTGAAATTCATTTATAAACTTGGTAATTGAGGCATTGTTTTTCTTGGGTGAAGATCCACAATGTCACGGAGAAGAGATATGGGTATGGACCTGAAAAGGATGGGGTACAGTTGTGCAGAAGTGGAGACAATCGCCCAGGATAGAAGAAGATTAAGGGCTCTATTTGTTGGCCAATATCCACAACCAGGGTGGAACGGCTGGTGATGATGATGATGATGAGTAGGCATATCAATCATATCAGTTAGGTAGGTTGACGTATGTTACGATACATTTATACTCAAAGCAAAAGATCTATGGCAAACAAATACATAGGGGCATCATTAATCCTCCATTAATCCTCTCTCTCTCTCTCTCTCTCTCTCTCTCTCTCTCTCTCTCTCTCTCTCTCTCTCTCTCTCTCTCTCTCTCTCTCTCTCTCTCTCTCTCTCTCTCTCCCTCTCTCTCGTTCTCTCTCTCATTTAACTACATGATTGTATTGCTTAAAAACTACAAGGATAGAAATTGAATTATTCCCGTCACAGACACAATTAATAATGTTTATATGATGATGATGATAATGATGATGATGCTGATGATAATGATGATGATAATGATGAAGATGGTGGTGGTGATGATGATGATGATGATGATATACTACTACTACTACTACTACTACTACTACTACTACTACTACTACTACTACTACTACTACTACTACTACTACTAGTACTACTACTACTAGTACTACCACTGCTGCTGCTACTGCTACTGCTACTGCTGCTGCTAATAATAATAATAATAATAATATAATAATAATAATGATAATGATAATGATAATGATAGTGATAATGATAATGATAATGACAATGATAATGATAATGATAATGATAATGATAATGATAACGATGACGATAACGATAACGCTACCGCTACCGATGACAATGACACTGACAAGGACAAGGGCAAGGACAAGGACAAGGACAAGGACAAGGACAAGGACAAGACAATAACAAGAACAAAAACAATAACAATAACAAGAACAAGAACAAGAACAAGAACAAGAATAAAATCAATAATAATAACAATAATAATAACGATAATAATAACAGTAATAACAACAATAATAATAAAAGTAATAATAATAATAATAATAATAATAATAATAATAATAATAATAATAATAATAATAATAATAATAATAATTAATATATGCGTTGGAACATAAGATGCATCAGGAATATCATTAATGCGCAAACATGCATCAAGTAATTTGAAACTTCTACTCTATATTTAGTGATGCCCCTTGTAACTGAGCTGTGTCGATTATCGATAAGCTATTGGACTTAACAAATGAGTGGTTTCTTCTATCCTATGAGTGTGTTTGTTTGTTTTTTATAAGCTAGCAAAATTGATGTTTATGTATTTTATATACTAATTTTGTTTTTCGGTCCAGATTTATGAATCTTTGATCCGGCTTGTCGATTCCAGTAGCAATATTTAATTCGTTACATAGTTTTACAAGGAGAAACAAACTGCCATTGGTGATATTGCTTGCACGGGCATGGTAAGAGACAAGGAGGTAACCATCCTATAAAAATATCCAGTGTATGACGAACGCGTTTGTGTATCACAGTGAGATGTCACCCTGCACAAAAAACAGGCGATTAACTGAAATTAAATAAAGGAGAAACATTTTGATACGTTGTGTAGTAATCTATAATACTTTATCTATAGGCATAACATCAGTAGAATGATGAAAACATAGGACAGTTTAGGTTCATCAACGTATGACTTCAACTTCAAGATCGTAAGTTTACAGTCTGGCTTAGTTTAGTTTAAGATGATAATATATCATTGAGTAGATGATCTTGAAATGACCTTAATGATCTTTTTACTCTTTGTAGGCCTACATTTTGGCGGTTGGCGGAAACTACTGATATGGTAGATCATAGGTCTTTTTTCCACCATTTCACGTCTGAGATAACATTTTTTTTTGTAAAAAGGAGTAAAGTTGTTCAAGGCCAATACGGTCCATAGAGCCGGAGCTTATCCCGGTTTCTACAGTGTGAAGCGGAACAGGTCATGATAATCACCTCCTAGACTAGTGCTTGAACCCATAATTTGCACTGGTTTGACGCTGGTTTTTCCTCTCAAGCTAGTGCTTGAACCCATAATTTTTAGCACCTGGGTCGAGTGGAGAAAATGCGTGTGAGGGTCCCGGAGCCCACCACCGGCGTCGGTTTTTCCTATACCCGACGGTCAGACCGGACATATTTCCGTGGGAAAAAATTCTTTGCGTACAGCATCGATCGTCTGCAACCCGGCTCATTAGTAGTGTCAGGTAACAAAAAACGATTAGTAGATCCACCCACACCGAAACCCGACGTCCCGGAGCCGACTTTTAGGAAGAACGTGTTCATTCCACGCCGTCCGTCGGGCGAAATGGGAGACAATTTTATAGGTTTTTCCTCTATACAAATTATTTCCTTTTCCCGCCACATGTCTATTAATAGCATTTTGCAATCTCAAGCGGTGGACTGGAGGATGCATTTCTCAGAACTTGGTCGGTTGACAATGGATGACGAAGCATTGATTCTTTGCGTACAGCATCGATCGTCTATTTACAACAAGAAAGACCCGCTTCATCACAACAGAGGATATAGGTGGTGAAACTCACCAAGAGATTTCCGCTTTTGTTGTATGGGATGGACCCAAAATCGTTTTGATGAGCTATTGTGCCTTCGTATCCTTCTTCTTAACCACAGTAACAACAACAATTTTTTCCGTCTGGAGACCTGCTTCACGCCATTTTCTAAGCAAATGCCTGTGTTGTCTGACCGTCGGGTTCCGCTGGATTTCGGTATGGGTGGCACAGCCGGCAAAAAAACGTCGGGTCGGGTCCGCTGGCGGTACCGTCGGGCCCGACGCCGGTGTGGTTCTAGCCTAAAGACCCCCCCCCAAAAAAAACCCCAAAAAAAAAGACAAAAAAAAAAAAAAAAGACACCCAAGCTGCGGCCCGGCCCCGCCGGTTACTTAGAGTGTAAGGAAGTTGTCCCGATACACTTCGACCACGGGGGTTTTTATAGGTTTTTCCTCTTTTTCCCTTTTCCCGAATTTCTATTAATAGATTCAATCTCAAGCGGTGGACTGGAGGATGCTTTCTCCAGCTCCAATGGGAGTTTCCTTTTCTATTTACTTCTTATGGGGTCACGTGTTTGTTCTGTCTTTATTATCCTTCTTCTTAGTGGAGTTGTCAAATGCTTATTGTCATACTTCTCTATCGGCGAGTCGATAGGTGCAGACCGCAGACAGGGAGGTTTTGGGTTCCCGGTTGGTATTATTGCTCAAAGTTCTCTTTTTCTTTCTTTCTATTCATTTTGATTTATCTTTCTTTGTTCCTATGGCGCTTCAAAATATTTTTTTCATGTAACTGTTCATCACTTTCTTCATGCCTTACAGATTTGTCTTTATTAATTTGAAAATACATCATAACTGTATAGAAAAACAAATACATGACATTTGGATACGTTACACATCGATATTTTAAAGAAAATAAACGACAAAAAACTCCACCAAAAGACACAGAATAAATGTGTGGCATCTCTGCCAGATCAATGAAAATTAAATACATGTACATCAATAATGTAGTTGTAGTACATCCGAAACGTCATTTCCTGGGTCTGTTAGTTCTGCTTCTTTTGATGGAGTTGTTACTCATTGTCGTTTGTTTTCCACTGTGTAGTTTATAACTTAAGATGACGTTATATTATCTGTGGAACATTTGTGATGACGACAACACAGGATTTTGACGATGACAATGATGATGACGGTAAGGATGACAGCGACGACCATAAAGAAGAAAAAATCAATCCGAGGAATTTTCTTTCTGACAAAGGCCCAAAAGGAAAGCCTCAAACTGACGAAATCTAGGTGGCGCTGATGGCCACGAGAGGTTGGCTCGAAATTGTGGAACGGAACAGAATAACACTTTCTTCTTCGCATCTTTGTCTCATTGTCAACTAGTGGCGTTTGCTCCTCTTGAGTGTTTTGTAGCTTTCTGACTCAAAAAATGGCTTCATTGCCGCCGAAGAGGAAAATATGCTATTACTATGACGGTAAGTACATATTTTGGACACTTTTGCTGTGACTGAGTGACTTTTCTTGTAAAAATTCCCGGGTTTTGCGGCGTCCCGTAGCACCACACTCTTCTTTCATTATCGTTGAGTTCAGTTTTTTTGGTTTCAGTTTGAATTTTGTTTGAGAGGTTGAAAAATTATAGTGATTGTAGATTAATATCGAACATACGCGTTTATTAAACTCTAAAGTTTCTTTATTAATGGATGGATTGATTTTACACTTTCGTATTGTAGAGACCAAGGATCTTAGATTGTCTTTCTTCTGTTCTAGCCGTACAGCGCCGTCGGTTCTTTTCCTTTGGAAGCGTTGGAAAAGTATGGAATACCATCTTTCATGCCAAATGATGGCGGATCTTAAAGCTTCGATCAGACTTAGAGATCTATATCTTCCTGATGTCATTAAATCTAAGTTACGTTTGGCTTTCAGCAGTCCAAACACTTCTAAAATGTTACGTTTGATGTATACAGTTTTTGTTTTAAAAAATGAATAAGGTGGAAAGTTATATTACTTGTAACTGAAGTCATAACGACAATACTGAAAATGTAATTCATTTGCAATATTAGTCCTTTGCCCATGCGTGGGTTCAGGTCCATCACTTTGTATTAAACATACTGAATACCATAATTGTTTCATATACTTTTTAACTGTATTTTCCATGCAAGCTCAGATACTGCCTGTAATCTAGATCTAGCCAGATATTATGTTGTTTATCATAACTTACAACAAATGCCTCAAATAGTTAAGACCACACAACTTTGATGAGTGAGGGCAGAAACACAACAGGGGTCATGTTTGACCCAGAAGTTAATTTAGCTAAAAAGGCTGGGTGGTTTTTAATTCTTATGCAAAATAGTGTTCACTATCAGATATAAATATTTTATTGAGTATTAAATGCTTGTATCTATTCTATTTCATGGCTGTTATTCAGGGGGGGGGGGGGCTGCTGAGAAACAACCTCCTCTTTGTTTATAATTCAGTTGGTTCTGAATTGATTTAATAAGAATGTGTGTTTGCCCAAATACATAAGGCCAGCACTATTCCTCATTAATGGTGAAAGGAGCTCGTCATTAATTCGGTTTGCCCATTCGTCATGAATGATGATCCCAGTTAAATTAGGTTAGACTGCAAATTTTTGTAAAGACTACTTTATAAATGTAGACATCTAAAATCTAACCCTGTTGTTACTATTGGACATTTCCATTATTTCCTCTCTGGTATTGACAAATTACAGATGAATCTGGTGGCTGGGAATGATTAAAAATTAATAGATCTAAATGTGGCGTGCTTGATTTGGTTTACATTTGTTTTTGTCTTTTGTGTGTGTCTCTCTCCCTTTGTTTTTCTTAGGTTTTGAGTCACGATTGGGTCTAAAGTGTTATTTTAAAAAAAATTCTTCTTTCAAGTTTTTTCTGGTGAAGCGGTCAACTCGGCAATCAATGGCGCAGTGAACAACTAAATGACACGCTTACCGTGAGAACGTACTCAAGTACTGATTAATAATCGGTAGTCAACAATACTTTCAATATTTATATTATTGATGAATAGCATTTTTCGCTCATTAATAGCAATTGTCATTTCGAATCAGTTATTGGTCTTGTCTCCTGTTTAAAGTGAAAAGAATAGAATCATCCTAGTTTAGCATGGCTTGGGTGAGACCAGATGATCGCCATATGACTGACTACAATAGATTGGCGATGGTCTGGTCAGAAGTCACAGTACCCTATGACTTGCAAAACTTTGTGGGCAGTCGTGTGCAGCGGCAATGACTCTCGGCGAGCCAGCTTAACGTGTGGCTGTCGTTTCGCTATTTAAGCCGCTTTCTATTGTTAAGACACTATTACTATTATCCACCTAGATCTAATGGGTTGAGGCTAAAAAAAATCCAAACAGCAGCCATTATTGTGTTCTTTGTCACTATTGTCTAGAGGCGGGTCAAAAGTTGGATCCGTGCAAGGTACTGCTGAGTGTGCCATTAGGATGAGAGGTGGAGTCAGTCAATAAAGCAATTAATACACAATCAAACATTAGCTCATAGACTAGCCAATGTCTGACACAAGATTATGGCGTGGTACCCCAAAAAATAGGGTGGTTTAAAAATTCGTAACTTTTTATTTATCATTTTCTCTTAATTTTTTTAAACACAGTGTTCATAAGAGCTCAAACTTTATATTGGCACCAATACAAGTCGGCTATGTGTTGTTAGTTTGTCTGAGTGGGGATGAGTGAAAGAGTGCAATTGAGAAGCTAAAAACCTTTTTTTGGGTGGAGACTCCATTCATACAATACACTACTTCCATCAGTAAATAGATGAAAACGATGAACCGGTAAACTGATCAAAAACAGTGCGGTCTATGCTTTTTCTGACTTGTAGATCTACTTGTAGTACTAATGGTAGTAGTTGTTTTGTGCGTTGGCAAAATAAATGGGGTTTAGTCAAAGGCTTGTACTGCCAGTACTTTAAAAAAATCCGTTCACGCTGGAGAGCTCATTCGGTATGAACGGAAGTAAAATAATAAGTCTAGAAAAAACGCTCCTTACCACAATCACGTATACGTGATCCTTCTATAGTTATGATCCGGCAATGTTATGATCGCACATGTGTGACAATTGTACTATGGCGTAAGTGTAGCGTGATCGCGTCAGTGCGACAATAGTCTATGAGTTAAGAAGTGAGACAAAGTTGAAAAATGTTTCACAGTCAAACCAAAACGCAGTGGTCATACACCAAGACTTTGTTGATTAATTGGAATATAGTACATACTTAAGAAAAAGTAATTTCATTCATTATAAATTCTTGTCTGTTGATTGAAAAGTGGGAGGGAGCTGTCTTTCTTTATGCTACAAAGTTTCTTTTTACATAGGGTGTTTATATGTTGTCTCAAAACAATGATAATTGTCTTTTTGTTAAAAAAAAATTACCAGCACTTTCCAAGCATCTGTATAATATCAATCTTGGTTTTCTCTGTCGTTCTTATCCCGTGCTGTGATACTAAACACTAGAGGATTTTTATTGTGAAAGCAGTTTAACAAAATTCAATAATTTATGAAAGTTTTTCAAAACTTTATTGGCCGCCTTTCAATAGTATTCATAATACTCATTGTTTTTCCATCTAAAATCAATGATAATTCATTATTAGAGGAAAGTAACTTAGTATTCTTTCTTTTCTTCTTTTGCTCTTTTTTTGTTATTTAGATTTGATCTCATTCAAATGTTCTCACTTTTTGGTTTAAATAAACCATTAACTTTCACTTCCGCGACAAACTACACACTGATCAATGAGGCCCTACTACTCACACGAAGATTTCAGATTTAAAAATCGGAACCTTCTTTACTTCCTTCAGATTTTTTAGTCTGAAATCTATTAACATATTTGTTGTGGAAATAGCCTTTCGCGTAAAGATCAACGATTTTTCATTCTTTCATACCAGGAAAGTTGAAGCTACGTCATTTAAAAATTCATATTGCGTTGTTTGCTATTTATGTTATAATCCTATTTGTGGGTTATTGTGATTTAATAGTCTGATCAAGATCAGATCGATCCGCTTGAGTGAAATGACCTAGATTCTAGATTTGTTAGATCCAGATTTTTATTATGATGGCTTGATAGCCCTAGATCTAAATAATATATTAGATCTAGGTCTAATTGTTATCTCGAGGCATAGAAACTACGAGACGATTTAGATTACTAGATCTAGGTCTAGAATTAAATCACCCATCTAGAGGATTTCTAGATCTACTTGGTAGCCTAGTTAATAGAATCAGAATTGATTTAGAATTTTGCTATACAACTGTTATAATAACAAGCAAATTTTCAAAACAACTAACTCTAAATCTAGGTTAAAGGTAAGCTAGCTCCATAATGTAGTTTTAGACAATTTAACAAATTAGGGACGACCTGTCAAAAGTTTGGGTTTAATGATCGGGATTCACAGGTAGATGTGATTGATCTATATCTAAGTTCTCTATCTAAGAGCAAACTGGCTGTCAATGTAAAATTGTAATGATGAATTTCTTTCTATCGGGAAGGTTGAGAAAGATGGCATTGCATGGTGCAGTACAGGGTGTTTGGTGTCTAAAAGTTTCACATTTCAGACTTTCAGATTTTTTTCTCGGTTGCCATTTGCATCCCTGAACATGTCATACACTCACATGATCATAGCGTTTTGAAAGCACACTTTGGACCACATTGTTTGAAAATCAGTGTTCTATATACTGATACAATAAGTGATGATTTGGGATGTGTTTGGGAAGGTAGTGAATAAAACATTACGAATGCACAGGAGACAACAGAAAGTTGAATGAGAAATGGGTTGAATATGAGAACTAGTTAAAGAGGCAGAATATAAACAGACACATACATTACAAACGTAAAAAGCTACCATTTTTTATATTTTCTTCACGTTATGAATGACTTCCCTCTAGTGCTTCTGATAATTCTTCCAACTGAGTGGTTATTTTCATTCGTTTATAATGTGTTTTTAAGCCTATCTAGTGCCAGGCACTATTGTTATTATATTCTTATCTAAAACTTGTTTTGTAACTCTGTCTTGTCATGTTGTAGCAAACAGTGTTGTTTAAATAAATTAGACTAAAACAAAATTAAAGGCTCTGTGCTTTAACTTGCAACTTATAGTTATGGTAATTACTCTCAGGTTGATTTTGTTGTTGTTTAGTACTTAGTTTTTGTGTCTATATGAGTAGAACAACTGAAATAAGAACATAACCCTGCTGAATATCTAGAATTGCTGCAATTCACACAATTAAGAGTTATTTTTTCAAGAGTGTCTATATATGTCTTACACATATATATATATATATATATATATATATATATATATATATATATGCTGTTTGGTTTTATATATGACATTTTAGTTATAAATATTTGAATTAAAGTACAATCATTCATTCTAAGCCCTTTAAAAAAAATTCATCTATATAGGAGACATTGGGAACTATTATTATGGTCAAGGTCATCCCATGAAACCCCACAGAATAAGGATGACACATAATCTCATTCTTAACTATGGCCTTTACCGCAAGATGGAAATTTATGTAAGTATGAAGATGTTTAATGTGAGTTTGTTCACTTTAGTAAATGCTCTGTGTTCTTTTTCATAACAGGTGCTTATGTGTACTTGCAAAATGCAAAATGAATAATTGTTTCATACTCATACTGCAGTATGTGGAAAGCTTCTATTAGTGTTTTTTTTTGGGGGGGTGGGAGGCTGATCATTATGTGGAAGGTCATATAAACTTTTTGTAAGGTATATATATATATATATATATATATTTCTTGAATTATAATAGGATTTTAAAAGTATCTCTTTTTAAGAGTGAAATTAATGTTACACGATTATTCTTTTTGGAGTTCATTGTCTACATTTTCATTGTTATGCAATATTTTTTTGTTTAAGAAAAAAATGTTTTATTTAATTGCCAGCGTCCTCACAAAGCAACTGCAGAGGAAATGACAAAATTTCACAGTGATGATTACATAAAGTTTCTGAGAAGTATACGACCAGACAATATGGCTGAATATAACAAACAAATGCAGCGATGTAAGCCTCTCAAATTATTGCTACTTCCTTCTCCATCTGTATAAAAGTCTTTCAAAATATTTTCAATGATTCAGAAGTCATTCTTGTTTTTTTGTTTGTCATTAAATGATCAATTTATATTTGTGCGTGCCGAATTGTTTTGTATTGTGGCTTAATACAATTTTAATTGTTGCTTTTTCCCCTATTAAGTATTCAACGCAATCACCTAAATAGAAAGAACTAATAACCGTGTCTTTAGTTGTGGCTAGTTCTTGTGCATGTTCTTTAAATAAGTAAAATTTCAGACATTTGACATTTCCCTGCATGCTTTTTCTTATTTACAGTTAATGTTGGTGAGGATTGTCCAGTGTTCGATGGGATGTATGAATTTTGTCAGCTGTCCACTGGAGGCTCTGTAGGTGTGTATTTTAAACTGACTTTGTTGTGTTTGCTTCTTTCATGTAGTTAGTTGCACTATTTTAATCTTACACATTTAAACAGTTTCAACTACCATATTCCTATTTGCTAATGTGCAATTATACTTTGTCGTCTTTAGCTGGAGCAGTAAAATTGAACAAACAAGCTGCTGATATTGCCATCAACTGGGCCGAGGCTTGCATCATGCAAAAAAAGTGAAGCATCGGGTTTTTGCTATGTCAATGATATTGTTCTTGGCATTTTGGAGTTACTCAAGTATGTTTTTAACTTTTTGTTATATTTGTACATGAATCAGTTGGTTAGAAAGCAGTTCTTTCTTCTTCTTTTCCGCCACATTTCATCATGGCAGAGTTTTCTTATCTTTTCTCTGTGTAATTTGTAAATACAAATGATTGATTCATACTTTTTGTCCTGGCATCACAGTAGCAGGTACTTGAAACTGAATGGGTGTTTAGCACGCAAAATTATCTGCCCTTGTTTCAGACACAGATCGGTGGTAACTTTTATGTGGAGCCTGAAACCCTTATTTTCGTAAAATACTTGGGCAGTGAGTACCCCATGTCATTCATAAATAATAATGTTATTACAAAAGCAGTATAACTATTGCTACCATTTCTACCCGTGTTAATAATCATTTTAACACTGTAAATAATAATGTTAACATTTGTGGTGATGATTATTATTAATAATAATAGAAGGAACAAGATGACCACTAGTAATGATAATGATAAAAACTAGATCTAGAATTATAAATGATAGAGTAGTACATAACATTCTAGGTGTTCATATTTTTATAACTTATTGACTGGCGCTTAACAAGATTAATATATGTTATATATTTTCTTTGTTTGCACTGAGTTACATTAATACAGTCTCACATTCTATGTGAAAGTATTATAGGATTTCGTATTGAGGAAATGCGGCACGCAAAAGCGTTACCACAACCTATTACTTGAAACAAGCTAAACGCCCCTGTAGTTTTACATTTTGATCCATATTCATAAAATGTAATTTAGTATATTTGTGAAGTTTTGTTTTCAATTTTCAAATTCTCTAACAAATTATTAAATGTCTCAACCTTACCACAAAGTTCATATTGATTCTTCTTTATTCATATCCTTTTTTCTTCAACTTATTCGTTGGACAGAAGAACAGCTACATCCAGAACTAGAACCTAATGTAAATAGATCTAGACACAGGAGATACAACATATTTATTTAAAAGAGTAATATAAAAATCTCAATTATTAATTAGATTTTATGGCAGCACAATATAGTCAGACTTGAGCAATCTAGATTTCGAAAGGGTGAAAATGCAAGTACGAATAAGTAGATCTAACGCTCTGTTCGTCCGGCTGGCACTGGCAAGAATAAGTCATGAAATGACACGCATAGGATGTCGAAGATGCCATAGCAACTATACTATGTCTCCACAATTTTATGATGTATATTTAAATAAAGCTAGTCATTTATATGTTGATTCACACGTTTAGATAGATAACAGTTAAGTGTTAAAGTCAAGACCAGGAGTTACTTCCTTGGGAAAGACACCTGTAACCTATATTTGTTCTCTTTTCTCTCACGTGTTCATTAATGCTTGCTGGTAGCTAGGAGGGGCTGCTTAACAGACCAGTGTCCCGTACATGTTTTTCTGTCTCATGGATATGTTTGTGTCTCTTCATCTTGACAACATAATTTCTGGGTCCAAAGTCGTAATTTTGTGTAACGCCATCACATTAATATTCTTTAGGAAAAGGTCAAGATACCAGGGGAAGGGGGTTAAGGGGTCTACATGGTAATATTCTACTATAATAGTGTTTCTACACAATTTATAGTATATGAATTGTATGTTTTTTGTAATGTTATCACACTACTCATTTATCCTACATATCCCATTGAAAGAATTTTCACTTCGCTAATTGTGACCATACTTTTTCTGATTTCTCATACATTCAATGGATTTTCTGTTTGAACCTACTATGCTTTTATCACAGTGTGCTTCTCGTAGATTGCTCTGAAAACCATGAAAATATACTGAAATTGTTACCACAGTATCTTTACGTTTAAATGTGGACATTTCAACTATGAAGAGTCTGATCATTCAATGGTCTTTTATCTCATGTTTCACACATTCTCTCTTGGGTTTTTTTTTTTGTCAAAAAGATATCACCAAAGAGTATTGTATGTCGACATTGACATCCATCATGGAGATGGTGTGGAGGAAGCATTTTACACTACAGATCGTGTCATGACAGTTTCTTTTCATAAATATGGAGAATACTTCCCGAATTACGGTGACTTGAGGTAAGAAATTGATGGGGGTTTTTTTCCCCCGTCTCTTTTCTTTTTCTTTTTCCTTCTCATCTTTGAGGTTTACTCTGTGCCTCCTCATGCTATCATCATTGTTTGTTTTTTGTTGGGTTTTTATTTCTGCTCTATAATTTTAGTCAAAGCAGCTTATCTATTGGTCGTTTAGTTTAGTCTTTTTAATGGGGGGAGAGGGGGGTGTTCTGGTTTGTATATTTAAGAAAGAATATTGTTTCTCTCAAGAAAGATTGTTTGATTTTCAGACTAATTTTAGAGTGTAATTATAATTAACAAATCTTTTTGTTTTTTCTCAATAGGACATTGGTGCTGGTAAGGGGAAATATTATGCTGTGAATTTCCACTCCGTGATGGAATAGATGATGAATCGTATGAGAGCATCTTCCAACCGGTAAGATTAAGTATTATTAAAACCACACCAATGTGGTCTTTTATTATTTAAGACGGCTGACTGTATTTGTGAATGAAATGTATGTATTGTGAAGATAAATATTGATTTATAGTTTGTATCCCCGTACAAGTGCAGACTCACTGACTGTACATCATTTAGCCCTAAGCAGGCCCTTTAATCAAAACCTTTCTCCTTAGGGAGCATACAGTACAGCAGCCTGTTAAGCACTTCATACTTACTGCCATGATTTTTCTCTACCTTTAGCTAGGTATTCATTCACACCTGGGTCAAATTAGGAAAGGAGATTAAGGTACCTTTGCTAAGAGGACAGCGTCGTTAACGACAAAAAAAAAACCCCCACTTTAGACTAGTTTAGTGGATTTGCGAAATTTTAAAGCAATTTCTGCCATGCTGAACAAGTTGACCACAGTAGTTTAATGCGTTTGATTTGATATTCCTTTTCCAGGTAATCACACGTGTAATGGAAATGTACCAGCCTAGTGCCATTGTGTTGCAATGTGGTGCCGATTCTCTCTCCGGGGACAGATTGGGATGCTTCAATCTCACGCTGAAAGGTTTAATCTCTTAACTTTGTCAGATCCATTGCTATCATATTTGTAGGCTATTTTTCTCTTAGTTTGTTTCTTATTTAGTCATGGAGGTAATTTTTGTTTCATCATGGAATTTCTTTGAGAGAGAAAGAAAGATAAAATCATAACAAAAGCATGATAATCCTTCTATTTACATTTGTTGTCTAGCATCAAAGGAGGGTATGGGGATGGTAAAACAACAAACATATTATATACACACATATTATATCTTTGAAGGCTTTTTTTAAAACTTTTTTCTTCTTCAAAATTTTGACTTACATTTTATTTATGTCCATTTAGTTACAAGACTCATAAGTAACTGTTTCTCTTATCTATTATATTTATAAATATTTTGTTACTATTTATTGGGCCCTAACTTTTTTGTATTTTTCAAGAAAATTACAAGTATTACCATAGACTACATGATGTACAACAAGGAGTTTGAATTAAGTTTTAAAAGCAAAAAAGAAATACAATGAGAAATTTAATTACTGAAGGAATTATCCTCTTCAGTATTTTCTATAGAAGGAAAATGTTTGAATGTAGTCTCCATCTATTTCTTCATCTCTCAAGGGGGTGTCTCTTGTGTAGGTCGTATACTCTACTCTTTCTTTTTTCTTTTGCAGGCCATGGCAAGTGTGTAGAGTTCATGAAGAAGTGGAATTTACCGGTGTTGCTTCTTGGCGGTGGTGGGTACACTATTCGCAATGTTGCCAGGTGCTGGACATATGAGACATCCATTGCTCTGAATTCTGATGTGGCTAACGGTAGGTTTTCTTGTTTCTTTTTATCTTGTCTCAGAGCAAGCATTTCGGAGGTCAAAGTTTATGTGCTGCCTTCATTTCATCAGCACTGTCTTAGTTGGGGTTTTTTTAAAGAAAAAATTTTTTCATTGCATATTTTGAAATGGACAAGTATTTTATGAATGAGTTCTGCGCCTCTTTTCTGTCATTTGCTCCAACTCCAAACATTTCATCTCTGTGATCGGTCTAACAAGCTTATGGTTGTAATATAATAATATAATACTAGCAATTGTCATATGTCTTTGCTGTTTCTTTTGATTTTCTTTCACCAGAGCTACCCTACAATGATTATTTTGAATACTATGGACCAGATTTCAAGCTACATATTAGCCCTTCAAACATGGCCAATCAAAACACTCCAGAGTACATGGACAAGATCAAGTATGTCTTTGTTTCACTTTTTGCATGTATTGAAACATTTCTACACATACAAAAACACAAACTAAAAATGTGATACATGGAATTGTTTGTCTTCATTATCAGACTTGCCAAGTTTCCTGGTTTTATTGGGAAAGTCCCGATTTGGAACCCCCATTTCCGACATCCCGATATGGCTGCAATTTTCCCGATATTTTGTTCTCGAGAGTGAAAAATTATTTTGGTGAAGAAAATTGCGAATTATAATTTCTACTAAAGTACTAAGCTTATAATTGTACTTGGTAGAAATAATCGAAGACAATAAAACCTTTTTGGTTCGATACTAAATATAAATAGTTTCATTGATAGTAATCGTAGATTACATTCAGTGATTTTGAGTACTCGATATTCACCCATTAGTGCTGTTTCATTAGAAACTGCTGTAATCATTTAAATACAGTCTATTAATATTATCATTCTTTCACAGTTTCAGTCTCTTTCCTTTGTTTACGAAGCTGAAGACTGAGACTCATATTATTTTCTATATCTAGTGCGCTTTCTTGATTGTGTCTATTTTCTTCGAATCTTACCTGGATTATATTTTTTATTAGTTTTACCGTCATTTTGGATTTATTCAATCCTGATTTATTAATTAATTTACTGCTGTTTTTATAATTTGCCATGTTTAAAATTGGAATACTAGGCTCTACAACTGAGATCTAGATCTAGATTATATAAACGTTTTATTTCGAATTGGGCATGGATCGATTTCTGGAGGGGAAAAAAGGCCTTTGGAAATAGAACATTCAGAAGATGTGGAACCTACCTCTAGATCTAGTTGTAATTCTAATAGTTCTCAACCAAGCAAGACACCTAAACCAAGTATTAAATTTCAGGAGGAATATAGGAAGGAATGGCCATGCATTAAACCTTCTGTGAAAGGAGGAGAGCTTTGCACATTGTGTACCTTGTGGTTTAGATGTTAGCATTGCCAGTGGTGGGAAGGATTACATCAGAAAACATGTGAAAACTGCAAAGCATGCTACTGCAGTTAAGGACAGTCTATCCAGTAGGAATATCAGTGGCTTCATGACCAAAGACAAATTGCTCTGTGATTAGGGCAGAGGTTTTATGGACAAAATTTATTTTTGAGAAAAACTTGCCCGTCTCGGTTAGTAATCAGTTCAGGACTCCGTTAAGAAGAGTAAGAGAAATGTGCCCATATTCGGAAATCGCTAAGAAATTTGCGTAGGGGTGCACCGTCCGTTATTGCAAATGTGAATCAATCGACATGTCACGATTCAAAAATATTTATTTTCCCTATTTTGTCCCTGAAAAATTATTATGTGAGGCTAGATTTTAACTTTCAAAATTAAACCATAAAAAGAACACACAACTGCAGACAAAAGTTGCTGAACATCATGCTTTACAACACCAGTTATTTAATCGCTCAGCCGATGAGATTTATTAGGTATGAGTCTTTTTTTAGAACAAAAAAATCATTGGATTCCTTAACTTAGATGCAAGAGTAATTGGCGAGTCAGTAGCTTTTAAGTCAATTTCTCATTGAAAAATCTTTTTATTTGCTGTCATAGTTAGTTTTGGTGTTTTTAGGTTGTTTTTGCTTTTTTTTTTTTTGCATATACATATGTCAATTACCCAGTATCAAATTATCAGTTTGCAAGCCGGTTTATTTCATTCAATTTAAGTTGGGTTTTTTTTTAAATCTAGAAAATGTATGTGGTAGTTGGGGTCATTGTACTAATGGTTTCTATTTTGTTTATTTCTTCCCCCAGAACACGTTTGTTTGAAAATCTTCGCATGTTACCCCATGCACCAGGAGTTCAAATGCAAGGTAAAGCATGCATTTGGTTTTACCAGCAAATATTTTTTTAAATTGTCTCATTTTTATAAATTGGCAATTCTCAGGAGGGTGAGTGGTGGATGATTTTGGCAGGTCCTACTCTTTTTCATATATATGTCTTTCATCTTGCTGTTTCCTTTCAAATTGCTGAGACCAATGGATATGGAGATTATTTCAATGAAACTTTCTTTCTTTATCAGCTCCCATTCTACCTTCCGGTGTATGGGTTTAGATGCCCGAAATGATCTTTCTCCAGGCTGCCCTGTCCTGACATTTTCTGTTTCCCTCCGTGAAAGTTAAATTTCTTTGCGTTAATGCCTCTTATATCTTCCCACTTTCTCTCATGTCTGCCTTTTGGTGTTTTACCTTGAGTTTTAGCACTGTATGCTGATTTAGCTATTCTATTGTCATTCATTCTGTTAACATGCCCAAACCATCTCAATTGATTCATTTCTATCTTAGTTTTTATGCTATCTGCTTTTTTTTTATTATCTGTTATTATTGTGTTTCTGATTTTGTCTCTTTTAGTTTTCTCTACTGCTCTTCTTAGATATTTCATTTCGGCTGTCTGCACTCTACTGTATTCCTTACTGTCTAAGGTCCAGGTTTCACTGCCATAGAGGAGAGTAGGGCAATAAACTGTGTTGTATACTGCCATTTTGGTTTTTGTTGACAATTCTTGTTTACACTCTTCTTAGATAATTCATTTTAGCTGCCTGTAATCTACTGTATTCTCTACTGTCTATGGTCCAGGTTTCGCTGCCATAGAGGAGAGTAGGACAATAAACTGTATTGTATACTGCCATTTTGGTTTTTGTTGACAATTCTTGCTTACCTACAAATGCCTTTCTTAGATGGTTATATATTGCACTTGCCTTTTGGATTCTCTGGCTGATTTCTTCTCTGAGTTAATCATTACTCCTAGTTAATTGTAGCTTTAAACTTGTTCTAAATTCTCCCTGCCCAATTTAAGATTTTGTTTTAGCTTCCCTAGTTACTAGCATTGTTTTGGCTTTCTTTGCATTTACTTTCATCCCTCTTTTATATTTAATTCATTATTCATCATGTTGATATTCGACTGGGGATCCCTTTTTGATTTTCCAAACTGAACTAAATCATCGGCAAATGAAAACATTGATACATTTACTGGTTTGAGCTTCCACATACCTACATTCATTTTCTTCATTTTTGAGGATACCTTTGCGACTGAATCCATAAATGTGATAAACAAAAGAGGACTTAGGATACAAGCCTGTCTTACTCTTATATCTACATCAAATTCTTTAGGTACATTTCCAGCTACTCTCACTAGACATGTCGGTTTATTGTAAAAACGCTAAGTTTGAGAATTTCATTGTTGATCCTTTCTTGTGTATTGGTATTACCGTTCCTTTCTTCCAGTCTGGCACCTGTTTTGACTTCCACGCTTGTTGACATATTGCATGTAGTAGTTTGTCTGCCTCTCTCCCTTGGTTTTTAATCATTTCTGGATAAACTTGATCTGCTCCTGGGGCTTTTCCTAATTTTGCTTTTCTTATAGCTGTTTAAAGTTCTTCCATTGAGATATCTACATCTTCAGCTATCTCATCCTGATGACTTGTTACACTTAATAATTGATCTGTTCTCCTTGTTTCATATGTTCTGGAGGGATTATGTAATTGTTAAAAATACTTTCTCTACATTTCCATGATTTCGCTGTCTCCTTCCATTATTTCTCCTTTGGCGTTCTTAATTTGTCGCATTGGGCATTCTTTGGTCTTTCTCATGCTCTTCATTGCTCCCCAGAACAGCTTTTGATTTCCTTGATAGCTTTCTTGAAGTCTGTCCAAACTTTTCCCACTTCCTGTTTTGCTTTCCTAACTTCCTCTTTGGCGATAATTGTTTTACTCACGTAATCTATTCTATCCTCTGGTCTCTTTGTTTGGAAGTATTTCTTCCAGGTATCCTTCTTTTCTTTGATCTTAGTCTTAACATTCTCATTCCACCATTCTGTTCAGTACAACTGAGGAGTTTTTCTTAATACATTTGCCACTTTTCTTCTATTGTGTTATCCTTCAGATCCATCTGCTTTTCACTGATAGATTCTTTTATCCTGGATTGGTATATCTGTTTTACTATTGGTTTATTTAGTTCTTCTATTTTGAGTTTAGTAGCTTTCTTCTTTTTCCTTTTCTGTTTGTTTTCTTCAGTTAATAATCTCATTTTAGCCATCACTAGTGATGATCACTAAATGTTTCAGCTCCTTTGTTTATTCTTGCATCCATTGTACTGTAAAAAGGGAGCTGCTAAATATTATGTAGTCTATGATTGACTTTTCACATCTGTCTTCATTTACTCTTGTATATTTGTGGATATCTTTATGAGGAAAAAATGTGTTAGCTATTTTCTTGTTATTCTTTAGGCAAAAATCTATTCGTCTCTCCATTTGGAGAAGTTGTCTCTCCTTCTTTACCTGTTACTCCTTCTGATGTTTCTATATTGTTGCCTACTCTAGCGTTTAAATCTTCTAAACCATTAGTTCCTGTTTGGGTTTGAGATTCTCTGCAACTGTTTGTAAATCGTTTCAGCTCTCCCCTGCCGCTTTATGAACTTTCCAGTAGCTCCCCATTTCTGCCCTTTATGCAGCAGGAGGCCCACTCCCAGCTCTAGGTCCATTCTTGACATCCACTCCCGAGAAGATCAAATACAACGTGGTCCCACATTTTCCATTCCCCGTCCCCTTTTCCCTGTTTCTGCAATAGCCAAAATGTCTACTTTTTTCCATTTCTTCAGCTGATTCTAAACTCTTTTCCATTTATTGCCCTAACATTCCATGTTCCAAAAATCACAGTCCGTGTTCTTTTCCAGAGTTGTCTTTGAAAGTTCAAGCCAGGTATATCATTATATGTATTACTTTAAATCAGTTTAGTTTTGAGCAAGCAGTGGGTTGGCATACTGTACCCTAGGTAGATGGTGGGCCTTGTTATTTTCTGTCAGGGTTAACTCCCTAAGCCTTTGGTGTCTCAAAACCAGCCTGCAAGGCAGCAGGTTATTTTCTGTCAGGGTTATCTCCCTTGGCCTTTGGTCAATCAAGACCCACCTGCAAGGCAGCAGGAGACTCCTGGAGGGTGGGATCGCCTAATCCCCGTACGGGTGCTTACCTGTCCACTGCCCGGTTCAATGAAACTAAGAAATTAATTCTCAGTTGTACTTCTTTTTTTTACCTGCGGGAAGAGGTTGCCATGGTATATAACATAGTGTCCCACATTATTTGAATCTATTTATTTTGTGGGTGAAAGCATTATATAACAAAGTTTAAACAAATTTGGACCACATTTTATCTGTCTCCAGCAATTCCAGAAGATGCTCTGAATGATGACAGTGATGATGAAGATAAGTCACACCCAGATCAGAGGATTTCCAGTAAGTTCTTACAATGTCAGTTAGTGATATTCAGTCAACTTTGATTACTGAAGATTGTTATTTTGTCACCAACCGTATCGTATATTATCGGCAACTGCATGACAAACCGTTGTAACTCTTACATTTTTCGATTTTTTTGCCATTTTAGTTTAACTTTATGAGATCTATAAGATGTGTGAATGATTTTACAAAATACACAGTAGATTTCAGGATATTGCATAACTGACTTTGTTATGGTCATTTTTTGCGGTGGAACGGTTTGTCACGCAGGTGACAAATATTATGTTATAGCTATTGAAAAACAAATTCTGCACTGTCTTCTGAGAAAGTTTTTATTTGTGGAACTTTCAAGGGATAAGGAATAGTTACTTGTCTTTGAAATTTGAAACACATGCAGGTATTCAAAACTGCTGTGGGGACCACTTCCATTTATTATGTTGTTCACAAAGAAAATGGGGTTTTGAACTCAGCTGTATCTTTCCTTTCCAATATACGGTATTAAAATTTTTTTTAATTTGACTATCAAGCTCTGCATTGGTGCTTAAATTTATACATTTAGACATGTTTAAAGTTCACAATCTTTTATGTCTATTTCTTACACATCATACATTAAAAAAAATGTTTTATCTCCTTACAGTTCGTCAAGCTGACAAAAGAATTGCATGTGAAGAGGAGTATTCTGATAGTGAAGATGAAGATGGTGGACGTAAGGACCGGCGAGATCACAAAAGAAAAGACAAAAAACAGAGACAGATGAGAAGAAAGATGGAGATAAAGGTACATTTTAGATTGCTCTTTATAGTCAAAGGAAACTTGTGTCACATTGCATTTTGAGTGTTGCAACCCAGAAGTTTTTTTAAGTGTGGCATGTTTGTATGTTTTACAAATTGGCCCACTTATATTTCTTATATTTGTTAACAATGACTGCCATCTTTGTGGTATTTTTAGCACAAATTTAGGGTTGGATTTATTTGTCGCTTAAGTCACTGTTCGCTGACATCTCGTCTTCTTTTTTTAAACTCTTTAATTGCATGACATTGTTTTATATTGCCATAGCTGCCAACGACTACGTACCAACATATTTATTATGTTTGGCTTTTAGTCTGTAACTTTGTATTTATCTTGAAAAGTGTGTACATGAGAGTTCACTGATGTTTAAAAAAAAAGAAACACTAAGTTAACGGCAGAGATATAGGGTTGAGAGTCTAGAGACGCCATTCTTCTGAGTTGACAAAATTACCGTTGCATTTCACCAGAACGGCATAATTTTTTATTTACCATAAAGGGTAAAATTACATTATCAATGTTTTCTGGAATATCAATAAACTAATTATCAATGTTTTCTGGAATATCAGTAAACTGTAATTAGTTTGCTTGTGACCAGTCTGTTTTCTGATTTGAAAAGGTTGGCAGCTATGCATTAACTCAAGGGAAACATAGGTACTTTTAAAAACATCAACTTATTTATATTTTTATCTCATACTTTGCCTTTGCCACTAGAGGCTCAACTGTAATTATTTTAAGTTGTTTCTTAGGCGTGTGACTAATTTTTTATATTGTTATTTTTAAAAAAAAACAGAAGCAAAAAAGGAAGAGAAGGAAATCAAGAAAGAAGTGCCTGAAGTCAAAGAAGAACCCAAAAACAGCAGCTGAAAAGTGAGTTTCGATATGTAATTCTTTTTTTTTTTTTTTTTTTTATGTGGTTCCCAATGTTTTATTTTTCCCATGCGTGTTACCATGCTGTGTGATATTTGCTTTGCTGTTAATGTTTGTATCTGCTTTTACAGAACTACAAAATAGCCATATAATAGCAATGTCAATTTAATATCATTCACCTCTTTAACCAATTATGACCTATCCTACTGGAAATCTTTTATTGTATTTAAGTAAAGCTCTCTCATGGGATGAAAAAGGAGAGGCTGTCTACTCAAGGATAATTATTCCCATAACTTTTTATATACACACCATAACTTTTTCGACCTGAATTAAAAACTTGGTTTCCCCAGTATTCGCCGGAATTAACTTTTTCGGAGCTGTGAAACTTCTACCTGAGTATTTAAAATCAACCATTAATATATTAAAATAAGCGACAAGTCAACAATTTGGTATCATGTTGAACTCGTCTCTCAGCCATCTTTCTCGTTCAATTTTCTTGAAATTCCAATATTGACAGTTGGAAATACTTTGGGAAAGTAAAAACGAAAGTAGACTGGAACAGAATTTTTTTTAAAATCTCCTCACAAATGAGGTCCTAGGTATCAATAACCAGCTCTTAAAATATGTACAGAGGTGGGAAAACAAATCGACGACTGGCTCGTACTTCCTCTCCGCAGAATCGGAAGGAAAGAGAAAGTACAGTAATATTGTTTTAGTGGTCAAATAAGTGTATGAACTTGAAAATTATGTTTAAAATGGGGATGGGGGTTACATTAATGTTCCAAAATTTTTGCAAACGTAGAATCTCCTGCAAAATTGTTTGTTTGTACCTATAAGTTACTTACATTAAGTAGAAAGTAATATCAAGGTGCATATTATAGAGACAACCCCTCTCACAAAAATTCCTCAATGAAATACAGTACAGCCCATGTTCCTCGAACACGTGTTCGGACGAAACACTGAATCCCCGAATTCATGAAAAAGTCCAACCAAGATCCTTCTTTGTGCGCCTACTTTAAGAAAGGACACGCAGGGTCTAATTCTGACTTCGCTAGCAATGGCGATTGTTTTGTTCTACCTTTTGGTGAGCCATCTATTTTTTAGAACCAGTATCACTTTCTCATGGGACGTAGTAATTCTTACCATCACTTTTAAGCAAAATAAGAGGTAATTAAAGTCAATAGAGTATATCTATTTAGTTTGAGATATTATTTACATACCGAGTTAAGTATTTGATGATGCAATATTCTATTATTGAGAACATACACTGCAAACTCTTTTGCTATCGCAAGCTTACATCACCGGAACTAGAAGAGCCAACGGTTTGTTTTCATTTATTTGAATCGAAGTTCGAGTTGAAAGTGAAGGAATATTATCACAATATCAGTGATGTTTCTATTCTAAAGTTAAAACCAATTCATCCTTACATTGTTATTTTTAATAGTTAGATCTAGATCTAATTAATGTTGTGAAATCTGTTGTCGTTTAAAATGCCAAAAAATATGGCATTGTGAATTGTAGGGGAAATTACGATGAATCTAACAATAATACGAGGGAGCCACAGTGGGTGAAGTCAAGGCGAAATATGACAATAAGTGACAACTCCACTAATAAAGACAGAACAAACACGTGACGTTTCAAGTATAACCCTTCGTCAGACAACAAACGAGAAATGTCTAGAATCTAGATCTAAGTACTACCTCAGGCATCACACGCTGTGATGTCAGAGTAGTATGACAAAGAACATGACTATAGATATAGATCTATTAGCAATTAAAAAAGATAAATAACGTAAACAACAAAGAGATGTGGCAATGTGAACAATCCAGATAGCTGTGAATAATACAAAGGAGCCACAGTGGAGTGAAGTCAAAGGCGAAATATGACAATGAGTGACAACTCCACTAATAAAGACAGAACAAACACTTGACGTTTCTGGTATAACCCTTCGTCAGACAACAAACGCTAAATCAATATACAGTGCTAAAGCCCAAGGTAAAAGACTGAGGTAGTACTTAGATCTAGATTCTAGATATTTCTCATTTGTTGTCTGACGAAGGTTGTACCCGAAACGTCATGTGTTTGTTCTGTCTTTATTAGTGGGAGTTGTCACTTATTGTTATATTTCGCCGATGAATCTGACAAGTGTCGTGTGTTTTATTTGTTACCCAAAGATGAATGTGAAAAGCAAGCATGGTTGAATGTGTTACCTCCACGTAAATACTTTGTTATCGAACCGTCTAAATTTTTTCATCTGTGAAAGGCATTGGCCTGAAAATGATAAGCTACCTGGAGGCCATACTAGACCGGCATGTGCACCATCTGTTTTTAATGTTCCAACTTCGTGTTTACCAACACCAAAGCCTCGTCGCCCAAAAGTTGAAGACCAACAACTTAAATATTTTCTTTAAAAAATCAGTTCTTTTTCTAATTTTGCCCTGACAAAGAATTACAAAGAAAATAGGCTGATGATATCTCGATCAGAAGATAAATTTGCATGCGTTCATGACAAAGGATTTCAAGCAGAGTTACATTTCAATAATTGTTAATGATAAAACTACATTGAGTTCTCCTTTAACTCTTTATGCTTTTAAGAAAGGGATTAGTGTGCCGTTAGGTAAAATTTTGTATCCAAACAATGGGTTGGCTAGCTACTCCCATTTTTTTGCAGCTGCTTATTCAGTGTTCAAATATGATCTTAGTGTGATTAGTGTGATTGAAAAAGTGGTAAAGATTCTTCAGTCCCATGATCATTCAGGTTTACTGGATGCTGACAAGGCAAAAAAAATTAACTTTATCACAAGGCAGTTGCAATTGTTGTGTCACAAAAAACTTCTGTGTATCTGATTATTGTTTTGCCCTTGAATCTTTGCCAAATTGTAAGTATGCTCAACTTCGTGAGTTTGTGGTGCTTCCAAGTACACGAAAGCTACAATTCATTATTTCTGCGACCAGCATTGACCAAGTGTTGGGGAAAACATTTTTAAAAACAAATGATGTGCAGAAGAATGTATTTTTGATTATTGACAAGGTTAAGATTCATCCAACAGTGGCTTATTCTGGTGGTGTGTTAAACGGGTTGGCTAAAAATAACCCTGATTCAAAGGCAACCTCTATGCTCTGTCTTATGGTGAAATGCTTACACGGTGGACCTAGTGTCAAGGTTTCTGTGACCTCTGTGCATAAAGTACCAATTTAGTATAGTGAAAGAAACTGCTACTCTTGTTGAAAACTCCGGCGGGGTTGTACATTCAGAGGTTTCATTGAATTAAGATTTTATTTTTGCTGAAATGCCATTGTTAACCATATTCCTATCATGATACGTTTTAACGAAGTATATTATCCCAGAAATTATGATAAAATTTTAATCAACTAGGCATTTTGTATTCAATACACCTCGCCTCTGCTAGCGAAGTCAGAAATTAGACCCTGCATGTCCTTTCTTACAGTAGTCCTTGCCCGAAACACTTATTCCACAAATTAATTTTCTAGTCCCAAGGGGAATACAGGCTGTACTGTATATTTAGTGCTGAGTTATGCTATCAAGGATCTTAATGAGTAGGCCTGGCTATGTGTGAGTTGGTTTTTGTATCATGCATGATGTGTTGTTGCAATGTTATGGATAATGGGATTAGCAAGAGTATCAGTCACAGTCTTTTTCTGCTAAAAAGTTTAATCATATTTCGATCGTGGACTAATTTTTCTTTAATGTTGTAGCAAAAAACCCAACAAATGTTCATGATCTTCAGTTACGCATCCGACTTAATTCCCATTTTTATGAATATGACAGGTGTGCACATTCTTTAAAAATTATCCAAGAGAAATAAACTTAGGCGTTGAAAATTTCACCAGTTTGATGTTTTTACTTTAAAATAAGATAATACTTTTTTTTAAACACTTTAAATCTGAGACAAGAAAAGAATACAACCCATACTTGTTTAAAAGTAGAGCAGCAAACACCCATATATACTCCCCTACTCCCACCACTCTTACACACTTTCATTTACACATTTCAATTTATCATGGTTCAGTTGTCTTTCCTTTGTATACTGATTCAAATGTAATATAAAAATTATCGTTTCTTGTTATTAACAGAGATGAGAAAGCTCCATCCATGGATAAAAAAGGTGTGTTGGTTTAAAGCATTCATTATTTTCTTTTTGTGAACATTTGTTTTGCTGCTACTAGTGGCAATCATGAATTTTGTGGATGGTAAAATGTATCTGTTTAGCATACCCTCTTATTATTCAATGATAGATTAGTGAAACTGTAGTGAATGGAATGTTTCATTCCTAAAGTACTTTATTGACATTCTCTCCGAGTCTTGAGAACTGAATTTTCTCTTTGATAGTAGTGCAATTTCCTTAGAACTTTCAAATTGTTGATTGTGGTAATATGTCAGATTGATGTTTAATATATCCATACTCAAAAATTAATTTGTATGATTTGTATTTTTGAATAGATTCATCACAGACCCCAAAAGCTGATTCAAACACGGCAGAAAATAAGGAAAAGAATACAGACTCCACTACACCGCCGTCAGCAGCAACTGGTGCTGGAGCCACAACTATATCATCAGCTGTAGCTGAGCCCGAAAAAATGGAACATTGATATTTCATAACACATTTTCCATAGGATCTATCATTTTATTAATCTTTCATTATGAAAAGTCACATTTTTAAATCATACCTGTCATGTTAGTCTTTGTTGAAATGTCATTTCATCTCCAGATGTCTCTTACATGTTAAATATTATTTATTGGGTTTTTTCCCAAAATGTTTTCACCAGTCCTTTCATGAACATTTTCCTATTGAGAAAGAACTGTTCTGAACATTAATGCGCATGGTTCTCTTTAGCACAGTTACATTTCCCCCCTAAAAGTTCTGTAACGTTCAAATAAAATTTTATCTTCCAGATCTTCTCAAACATTACAGATCAGTACAAATTTTCCTGAAACATTGCAGTATAGACTTGTAAATTAAAGTTTATATTCATATTTTATATTAGTGTTGTTATTTTTTTATAGATTATTGTTTTGTTTTTTTCTAAAGTTGTACAATATGTTGTATTTTGTGTGCATGTTTTTATTGATATTGGTTTATTTTAATGTGCATATGGCATTTTTATAGTAGAACAGCAACTAGTGAAAGCACTTGTGTCAATTATATTACTTGGGAAAGAGGGCGTGTGGGTGGGTATTACTATTAGGTGTGTTTTAGATCAATGGTGGATTTGTCAACTGCAGCAAAATAGCATTCTGTTACATATTTTCATTTTGTGTGGGAAGGATAGACTTATAGCAATGAATTGGTACTTGTATGTTTTAGATTGTTGAAAGTATTGTTAGCATGAGAGTTGTTAATTTTGTTTCTGTTCTCCATTTTTTCTCTCTCTGTATCCCTGTCCTGCTTGGCCCCCTAGATTCCCATCACAATGGACTCACATTTTTATTTTCAACAATGAAATTTCAGGAGACAGTTATGAATGAGATATTGTAGAGATAGATATTTTCAATTGTATAAAAGTATTTGAATAGTCGACTCATTGTCAATATTTCATTATTTCTACTTTGACATCTTATATTTTTGGGGGAGTTGGGTTGGGTTTTTTTTGGTGGTCATTTGGGGTATTTCTAAGAATAAAACCACTTTTAAAATGTAAATTTATCATCGTTTAGTCTTGTTTTATTTATTATATTCACAACACAAAAATGGCAAATGTATGATATAAAGATCGTTGTACATGCATTCATCTCCCATAACACCTTCACAATCATATTTATAACAATAGATTCATGAACATTTGACAGCGGAAGGAATGGAAAAAAACCCTTTGATATTTTTCCAGTTTTATTTTTCAAAAGGTAAAACTCAAATAGATTTATACGTTTATTATTCAAAGGGATTTTGTATTTTTAATGTCAAGTCAGTAATAGTAATAGTAATACAGTAGTCGCTGGATAAACACACACCCTTTGGGCGCAGGAAAAATCTTACTTTTAGTTTAAGGCATACCGTGTGTTTATGAAAACACTTTTAATATATAGTAAAATTTGGTCAGCAGATGTAGGCATGTGTTTATGCGAAGTGTACTTTTATCCAGCTACTACTGTATTATGCATGGGGCAAATATTCAGCAACAATGTTTCAAAACTTCATTCTATTTTGAATGTGGTCTTTTAGTCCATTGTCCTCAAGCTGGTAATTTCAGCAACATCAATTGATGGCCCTGACAAAAGCCCTTTGATATCCTGCAAGGGAATATTGAACTTATTAAAGAGAATCATAATGTAATGTAAAGTAATATTGATCACATTATGAAATAATTTTACATAATTTTCAATCTCCTGTAAATTGTAGCTCTGTATAGTTAGAGTACATCAGCTACTAAACACAGCAACACTGCAATGTGAATTCTAGTTACTGTACAAACATTAATAGACTTAGAACAGGTTTGTGCACTCTTCAATGAAACTGGGCTAAAATTGTAAAGACTACGCAGACAGATCCTAGAAATGTATGTTACATCAAATACATTTTCAATACAAGAATTATAGACAGAAACATGCTCTACATAAATGATTCACACTGTTTTTAAAAAGACCCATGTTAATGGAAACTTACAAGGCCTTTGAAGTGTTTGCATGCAACCACCACATCCTGGATCAGGGGATGATCAATCAAAACCCTGTAGAGTATTGGGTTGGTACTGTCGTCTTCATTCAGTTCTTGAAACACTGCGCTCAACCGTTCCTGTAACAAGTCCAAATAATATCCTTGTTATCGTACATGGATCATTCTTTTTATTCTCACAAACAGCGTGCAATTATCCAGCAACTACAACCAACCACCTTTTGTGAAATTGTTAGTCCACGCTGATTTTCAGTGTACTACTAACAAGTCAAGTTGTACGGCACCCTTGTTTTAGCTGGTACTCACATTGAACTCGTTTGAGTTCAATGGTGAATACTGACCTCAATGGTGAATACTTTGACCAGATCAGCGGCGTGGTCATGGGCCCAAGGTACACCTGTCTCTTTATGGGCCATCAAGAATTCCTCATCCGCCAGAGCTTCAAGGGCCCCCTTCACTACTACAGATACATCGATGATGGCATAGGTTTCTGCTCTATGGCCGAAGACGAACTTGAAGAATATATCAAGTTTGTCCAATCATTCAATCCAGCAATACGGATACACTACACCTTTCAGATATCCACATCTGAAGTGACATTTTTGGACATCAGGGTGATCTTGTCGAATGGATCAATCACTACCTCCATCCATTACAAAGAAACTGACAGTCGCACTCACAGCTATCTTTTAATTTTAATGTTTATATTCCTCTTCTCATCCCGTTGCCTGTAAGTAATAGTGTAAGAATTCAATCCCTTTCTCTCAATTTCTGCGTCTTCGTCATCTGTCAGGATGACAATAATGACATAGACTTCGTGGGACAGGCCGGGAGAATGGGGGAATTCTTTCAGGAAGAGGATTTGCACAATATATCATTTCATCTGCTCTCAACCACATTCAAGCACTACAGTACAACACACTCGTTCATGCCTGAACTCAAGCCAAAGCTCTAATGACCGAGTGAAGCTTATCATGACAAACTATCCTTACAATAAACACATAAAGGACTTGGTTTCAAAACATTATTCCATCCTTCAAAATGATTCCATCACAAGAGATGTATTCTCTGATCCGTCTCTTTTTGTTTACAGACGTGACAGGAATCTTTGTGATCTCCTAGTCCACAGCAGGTTACATACTCCTTCCTGATTCCTACACAGACACTCGCCAGTGTGGCAGGAGACGTAATGCCTACCCATATGTTGAAGTGGTATCCAATCCATATCCTTCCCCAACCATGAACTGAAACTGAAAGTCACTTCAGCCTTTACATGTGTTAGCATAAAAACATCGTTTACACCATTTCTTGTAAACGATGTCCTATGAGTCTATGAGGTACATTGGAGAAACTGGTCTTCGCTTGGCTGACCGCTTTACCCAACACCTCGCCGACATCAGAAGAAACTCACTCCAAACCTGTTCCTTCTTACTTAAACTCCAGTGACCACCAGGGTATCCTAGACATATCAGTCACTGCTGTCGGCCAGTGCTATGGTACTTGGCGTGACAGATTCCACGCGGAACAGGGCCTTATAAATCAATGTGGTATGTGCCACCCTCATGGCCTCAACAACAAACTACAATATCAAATATCATTAATTCATTATTACTATTTATCTCTGTCTCTCACTCCCTCTCTCTTTCTCTCTCTTTCTCTCTCTCTCTCTCTCTCTCTCTCTCTCTCTCTCTCTCTCTCTCTCTCTCTCTCTCTCTCTCTCTCTCTCTCTCTCTCTCTCTCTCTCCCCCCCCTCCTCCCTCCCTGTCCATTTGTCTGTCTGTCTGCTCATTAGCGGCTTTACCTCATTCCCTTATATTTCCCTTTTTTTCTTTTTCCTTTTTTCTTTTTCACTTTCTTATTTATATTCTTTTTATTACATATATACATTTTGTTTCTATTGTTATGAGGCTTACTCATGGAATCTACGTGATGGGTCATCACATGACTGGCCACCTTTTGGCGCCATATGATATAGTGTCATTCTTGTATCATTATTGTGTGACTGAGGAAGGGCGGTTTTTGCCCGAAACTTTTGTCTTTGTAACTGTCTCTGTTCTACCTATTCATATTCCATTTAATTTCGTATTTCTTCTCTTTTAGCAGCAGTGGTACTACTACATGTGCACTAGTAGTAGTAGTAGTAGTAGTAGTAGTAGTAGTAGTAGTAGTAGTGTAGTACCATTAAAACCAAAGAGATCATAAACAAATGATTTTTCATTGATAATTTTACATTTGTCCTGGGGACTGTTGTCCAGAGGCAAAATGTCAGTATCTCCTCAACCAAAAGGCTGTGAGTTCAAACCCTGACCCGACAGTAAACAAATTTTCTTATTCTTTTGAGTAAAAAAAAAGTACCCCCTGGTCCATATAAATGGCTCGACACCTTGTCTTGTCGGAGACCAACGATTAAAATGAGGTCCTGTGTGCATATCACTTTTATTATTATTAATAATACTATTATCACAACCCTGCATGTTAACTCACTTGCTATTGAACTTCTTTCGGCTCTACATAAATACTAATGTGCATGCACCCATTATTGGTGTTTTTCAGGTGCTTTCAATTTTTCTACGTTTGCATGTACTGCAATATCTTTTGTTGTAATAAAAAAGGGAATGAGGGCTATATTTCCATCAAGAGAATAAAATTGGTCGTAATCTACGTCAAAGTCAAAGTCCGAAGTTTCACCATCACGCTCCACCTCACTATCAAATTTGCTGTAAAAAACATTGAAAACATTTATTCTAAATCTAAGACTCTTCAAAGCCATTCGTCCAGAAGTGAATTTTTTTCTGATTTTGAGTTATAGTTATAGTTTTTGATTTTAGTTATACATGGAGACATGAGACATGAGTAACTCAAAATATAGTCATCCTATATCATTGAAAAGTTTGTAGTGTCCTTGGTTGCCAAGGAAACGGCTGCCATCTTGGATTTTGACCCAATTTCAAAATCTTTCAACTTTCTTAGTTATGAATAATATTACTCAAAACCCGTGCAAATAGTTTTTCCATTCAATTCAATATCTAGAGTGACGTCAGTTTGTTTAGATATTTTGGATAGTTTTTTTAATGAATTTATGAAAATAGCATAAAAATGGCATTTTTATTACGAACATTTTTCTCTCAAAAAGTTTACAAGATAGAATTTTAGTGTGAAATTAGTGAAAAAATTACATTTCGAGAAAAATGCAAGTAAAGAAATGAAAAGAAATGACATAAAGCAAACGCTTCAGATGGGTTGCCCTGTAGTAGCCACCTTACTCTTTTCGACAGTCTCTGGCATTGTTACTAATGTAAAGGGGATTGTAAATAATGTAAATTTAGGTTTAGATGTGCATTGCTGTGAAAACAGCCCGTCAAAATGACCAGTTTTTTGTTGTTTTCCTCTATTCCTATACTTGTGCGCGCGTTTACATGTGCGCAATGCTGGCCTCCACCTCTTAATCTTATGTCACAAAGTGCTGGCCCAAATCGACGTGCAGTGTTCCCAACAGCCAAGCTAAAGAGTTTGTGTTGCCACATTGGCGATCAGCCGCCGTTTTAGGGGTTTTCAGGGTAATTTACGTCAAAATTTTGACGGTTTACCTACCCTCGCCTACAAAATGTTTTGTAAAAAAAACAAAAATATGCGTCATATTCATATGGACATGTTTTTGCCATAAACTTGTAGTTGTAGATAAATGATCGTTATACCGAATATGTAAAGAATAGAAAGTTAACATTTTGGTCCCGAACTCGCCAATCCAGTCCAGATAAATTTATAAATTTCACCAAAACCCCGAGATCATCGTAGTAAACATTGTGGATGTAGATAAAATCAAATATAATTATAAACAAATATTTGTTCCTTCTTATTCTTACAATTGTTATGGTCCCACTGATGTCAATAGATAGAAAACATAACTGAAGTGTTCTGTATGTCTATAATTATAAATAGTAATGTCATATTGAATAGCTTGTAGTAATGTTATATTAAGTTATATAAATAATATAAATCAATTCCATTCACAGTAAACTTACGAAAGAAGATTGCTCTTCAGGATCTGCAGTAACACTAAATCTGTGACTGTCTCCTTTGGAAATTTCTCCATGATGAAGAACCTGTAGAGATAGATGATTGATTAAAAAGAATATCTTTTGTTTTCGATCACGGTCACAACATTGATCCAATCCCCCTGTGTATGGGTATCCACAGATGTGGAACAAAATAACACATAAAATGAGAATACCTGATTATATTTGTCTGATTATAATGGTTGTCACAATAGTAGACAATAGACAATACAATCATTGTTAAAGTTAGTTAAATTACAATACACTAATACTACTAATAGTATATACATTATATGATAAATGAAATAAGAAAGATCTTGGACCATTTCATATAATAGACTCCCTCCGATTCTGGATCCCCATCAATGAAATTCAAATTCAACGTGTTATCATTTTAAATCTTTAACTTTAACTATAATAACATAATGTTTTGCTCAATGTTCATTTAATGCATTATATTGTAAAAAATGTAATTTGTGCAAGTAGTAAGAGGGGATTTATTGAAAGTAATGTGTCTTAAAATAATTTAAAAAAACCAAACTGTACTCATGTCATCAACCAAAGGTGACAGTCAAACTCACAGAAAGATAATTTTTGGATAAGCTCACCTTATAAATTGAATCCACTGACACCACTGCATCATTAGCTTGTGTCGGAATAACTTCATCAGACATTGGAGGCTCAGATGTGTGCTTTTCATCTTTGTAATCAGTTCCTTCTTGAATGAAGCTGTAATGATACAGGACAATAAATTTATAATATGAAGTGCTAATACACTGCTAGTACAGTAGTCGCTGGATAAAAGCACACTTCATATAAGCACACTGCATAAACGCACGCCTACATCTGCAGACCAAATTTGTACTACATAATAAGAGTTTTCATAAACACAGGCATGCATAAAAGCACACTTTTTCCCGTGCCCAAAGGGCGTGCGTTTATCCAGTGACTACTGTATTACTGATAGTACATGTATTTAGAAAAGGAATGATTCTCTCCTTTTTATTTCTATAGGTAAAGTGAAAGTAAATCCTCATTCACAGGATAAATGCACACTGCATAAACATATGCCTACATCTGCAGACCAAATTTTTTACTAACTATATAATAAGTGTTTTCATAAACACACGGCATGCATAAAAGCACGCTTTTTCCTGCGCCCAAAGGGCGTGCGTTTATCCAGCAACTACTGTACCACATGGTACATGTATTTAGAAAAGGAATGATTCTTTACTTTTATTTCTATAGGTAAAGTGAAAATGCAAATCCTCATTCACAGGAAGACAATATTAATACAGTAGTCGCCGGATAAACGCACGCCATTTGGGCGCTGAGAAAAGCGTGCGTTTATGCGTACTGTGTGTTTATGCGAAATCACTGAGAGATAACTCTTTATTAAAGGTAAGATGTCAGGGATTATTATTGATTACTATACCCTTGATTATTATGCACATTAGCGTGACAGGCAGGTTTATATGTTGGTGTGTAAGGTAAATGAAATACTGATTGCTTGTTCACTTTTGTTTTTTGTTTCTTTAGGTTTTTGTTGTTTTTTTTCAATTTGACATTTCGGAAAGCAGATCAGAAGTCATACAAATTTTCGGAAGATAATGCTTTGGTCCTAGCTTTGTAAAAGAAGTGACTGCTCAAAGGTAGATCTAGATCTATCAATAATCTTCATGCTCAAAACAAACCCTCTAGTCTAACTACATACACTTGACCTCAAGAGCCAATCACTCATAGTGTGTGAACATTAAACCCCACCCTCACACCCTTGTTCTCTTTCAGTGAGTGTGTGCATCACCTGTCACTGTCACCGATCATAGCCTATTCTATTGCATGAAATCTCCGCTCACTGCCACAGCCAATCATAACTCATCTGAGTTGGATCGATAATGTTGCGTTTTAGTTTAACAGAACAATATCTGGACAGACAGCCTTTGACTTTGAACATCGAGAAATCAGAGACCCCCCCTCCTTCTCTCTCGATCTCTGGGTCTCTCTCTGAGGACGGGATTGACAGTGTAGGCCAGACATATGATTGTCTGACACCTTTGTCTAAGTAGTGCTTGGACTCGGACAGACAATGAAGCTAGACATGGAAGAAAACTGACACACTAGTGACACGTTTGCCCTAGACCTAGCATTGCTCGCTAAAGTGTGCCATCTGTTCTCATGTTATTGTTATTTCTGACAAAAACTCAACAAAATATTCGTTTTAGGGCCACTAATGGATGGGTATGAAGTTGTATTAGTATGATGGAGAAAAGCGTGCCTTTATGCGTGATGACCGTGTCTTTACACACTGTTATTATATAGTAAAAAATTGGTCAACAGAGGAAAGCATGTGTTTATGCAGAGTGTGCTTTTATGAAGTGTGCATTTATCCAGCAACTACTGTAACAGCAAAAGCACACTTCAAGTCTCAAATGTAAAGTGGGTAAAATGTAAATCTATGATACTATGAATGTTTCCATAGATTCAATGCATACTCTTTGCCTGACGTAAAAATAGCAAACTTTCAAAATTCATGAGCAACTCGAAGCCTCATTGAAATCTCCTTTAGCTGTGTGACATACATCACATGTATTATGTATGGTGTATTAAGTATTACTTGTTTCACTTTCCTATGTACTATACATGTACAATATTATTTTCAACCTTCAATTTGCCCCTAAAATCTGTTAAGTTAGACAATCTTATTTATAAGAATTTTTAAGTCATTGACTTCCATTAACCCGAAGTTGCTCATGATGATATAATGACAAGTGCATGAACAGAGGACAGTAACGCAGCATGAACAGTGTTAAATAGTTTAAGCCTGTAATTATAAAATACTTATTAAAATTAAAAATCCCTCTACCTGTCCATTGCACTTCCAGTTCTCTCTCCAAGTTGTGTCGCCTGAGAGGACAGCGTTGGTTTACCAAGGCGTGGCATATGCTGCGCAGTGGCAACACTTAAGGCCCTTAAGAACCCTTCATGGTAATTAGGGGATGCTGAGAAGTACATGAGCTGGAGAAAAATAAGATGGTATTGATAGAGAAAAAGAAGAAATTTAAAAGGACACTGAAAGACATAGGGAAACTCATAAATGATGAAGAACCGGAGAACTTTGAAGATCTGTATGAGATTTATGCAAGATCAAACTTAGAAGTATACTTAAAGACAACACCCACCCTCTTTTGTCCATACCCAAAACAAGTAGTAGAAGCGGTGACTTATACATTTAAAATCCCGCACTGAGAGATATTTTAGATCTTTTCTTCCAAGCGCCATACGAAAGTTTGACCATACCTTACTTTGAAGGCGTTTTCCTCACAATGTTTAAGAAATGTAAATTGATGGATGGTGAATGAATGATTTATGATAAGTTAATGAATGCGTATGAAGCTAAACTGATTTGTCTATGATTATTCTATCTTTTTTTTTTATGTATATTGTTTCATCGCACTATTTATTTACCCACTTTTGAATTTTTTTATACTTCTCCTAAAATCTAAACATTTAATGATTAACTTATTTAAATTTGTTTTTAATTTGAATGCATTGATGTATTCTTTTATTTTTCAAATGGAAGTTGTGATAACACAAGTATAATTTCCTTTTTTTAAAGGATCAATAAAGATGATTGAAATTGAAATTGAATTAACTTTAAGTGAATCTTGAGTTTTAATTCCTTCCATTTCATTGAAAAAATGGTATCAATAGTATCATGTTAACTTAAGAGTAAAAGCTCCATCCTAAGCATGTACATGAGAATAATACTATAGCTACACAAAAAGATTTATTCATGTTATAACTTAACACAGACAATGAGTTTATAATTATAAAATGTACTCACAAAGCTTTCATAATGCAAGTGTGATATTTGTCCAGTATGGTCAGCAAACATTTCAAAAAGCGCTGTCTTTAGATTTGTCAGTCTGTCATAGCTGTCAGCAGATGCATTTTCTGTTTTGAACCAGAGTGCCATCTGTGCAATAAAAGTAAGAGTTCAAAATCAAATTAAAGAATAAAGAGTATATCTCATGCTGATGAAATTTTAAAAACATGCTTTATCTTAAATCTGCCTCAAATGATGCAATAAACCATATCACAAGTGAACCGACATGAGCATCTCAATGCTGTTGACAAAAAGACACATCAACAGAAGAAATTTGACAGGAAATTTAGATCTATGGTTTTCCACTCCCATCCACATGAATTTCTTTTAAATGTAATAAAGTCAAGTTTGGTGTGTTAGGAAAATACTGGTGTTATCTTGTATAGAAAAATCTAGAATAAAAGTCAATAACAGAATCGATCGTTGAAAATCAGTGTACAAGAGTTAATGTTTGTGTAATAACTAAAAACAAGGACAGAAAAAAACATAACAGATCAGTTATGTTACTGTTACATTCAAAATAGAATATCAATAAATGAATTGTAATTTTTTTAAAGGTGAATGGATAGGAAAAATACATATACCTATACTTAAGTACATTGTGATGTCTATTTGATTAAATTTATCTTTAAGCATAATGTTCTTTTATGTTAGACAGGGTTTTTTTCCAATTGTCTGTTATTGCTCTTTTTGTTAAAGTTAAAGGAATGGGAAAGAGGGAAAGAAGGGGCAGGGATTGCATGGTAATTGTATGTTGTTTTGTTTTACTTTATTGACATGAATATGATTTTCTTTGGGCAAAGATGCACAAAGTTATGGACAGAAATGGGCATGTGGTTGGTGGTCAGTTTACATGGTCACTACTGCATTTCCAATTGACTTGTGACTCAGCCGACCTACCCTTTGCCATTGCTCCCTTGTCACAGTTCCTGTATCCTTTGGTCCAGATTCTTAAATCGTGCCAAACAATCCAACATTTCTTGTTGGGTGGGCGTCGGAATGGGAAAAGACAAGGCAACCAAAAAGCCTTCGCAGTCAACATAATCAGCCTCTGAAGCAAGTGCTGTTGTCAAGTCTTGAATCTTGAACAATATTGAATGAAATATGAAATGATACACAGTTAAGACAACTTTCAATTTTTACAGACAAATGTAAATTCACCCCTTTGACAAAATTGAGCATACATGTGGACAAATAAATAAGAGATACATTTGAAAGCTGTACTGATATTATATAGCTTTCTTTTTTTTTTATCCTACATTGATACATGTACTTTGAAAAAAAACAAAGACATGAGAATTTCTCTTCGATGTTTCCAGTATCAGAATCAATGCTGAAGATCATGAAAATTTCACGCTAAGCAAATATATTAAAATAAATTACTTTTCATCTCTCTCTTTCAAGTGGATAAGATAAAAACAAACTTAGTTTATTTATTTCATAACAAAAAATGTTTTTTATATTGCTTTAGACTCATTTTTATTGATACCATGATTCATATCATGATTCATATCATACTTTACATAAAGAAATATTTTTATCTACGATCAAAGAAAATGTCAAACCTGGGAGGCTGAAAGATGAGTCCACGTGTCTGGCAGGGCTTCCATGCCATGGGTGACAGACACCATGTTTTCAAACATTTCAACAAATGCCTTGTTGTAGATCACACCTGTAGGTGCCGTTTCTCTGAACTGTTGACAACAAATGGTTGATATTGGTTGAAATTATTCAATTTGCAAAAATATATATTTTTTTAGATCTTTATAAAGATAAGATGGCTGAGTGACTAAAGGGATTGCACTGTGACCCAGAGGAACCGGGCTCAAGCCCCACTTCAGGCATTTTTGTTGTTGTTGCTTGGGCAAGAAAAGTTACCCTTATTGCTCATTTGGTCAACATGCATCAAGCATAAGCCCGGTGATAGTCTATATTCCATTCTCTAAAGAAATTGGAATGCCAGGCAACACACCTTGTGGTTCCCATGAGGACAGCGCTAATTTCTTCATATTTTTTATAATGATCTAAAATAATCATGTAGGCTTCATAGATAAAAAAGACTAAAATTGAGTTTTGTCCAATTTTTCAAGTAATACTGAGAAGAGATTTTAATTTCAATAGTTCAACATTTGAAACAAGGATTGGACATAATAATAATCTGAAAGGACACCTTATACCTGTTGATAGAGAGAAGTCAGTTGGGAGACAGTAAACTGATCAGGTGTCAGCTGCTCCACAGGTGGGGGTGGTGGCGGCGGGCTTGGAGTACGGAGAATTTTCAAGTCCTGAAAAATAGAGGGAATGAAAACATGGACTTATCTTTAAAACTTGGACAAAAAAACCCTCAACAAAACGATACCAGTTTTATGACTATATTTGGCTTTGCACAATAAACACAACAAAATACTAAAAGGAGGTTTGATAACATCTGAATTCAAAACTTGAAAGTTCAAACAGTTTAAAAAAAAATCATGTAATTCTAGTTTATAGTGATTGTTACTTTGTGATACTAGATGACTCATGAAAAATGAAAACAAAGCTGCATACTAATCAAAGCAATACCCGACATTACAATGTAACTTTGGTTAAAACTTGAATGAATGAGAAAGAAGAGCAAGGAAAATAAAAAATATTGGTATAAATGGTATAATAGGGAAGAAAAGTGGGTGAGAACTGTTTTCTATTGAAATAACAATGTATTATAAATCATAATGCATTAACTTTTAATTGTGTACATAACTACAATGTAGAAATCATCATCATTTAAAGAAATGTCAGATTATATCTATTGCAAATTATTCAAACCTCATCAACAAGGAAAGCATCTTGATCTAAGCAAATTTTTCTTTCAGCTTCTCTTTCATTTCAATAGCAGATCGCATGACTTCTGACATTTGATCAATGCTGCAACAAAGAATTTGGGAATGTCTCATCACATTATTTATCTTCTTATGAAAAAAGTTTTGTATCCTTTGCATAGGTCATTTTTTATGGTAAAGATACAGTAAAGACTTTGTAAAAACATAAAGTAATGAACATTTATTGCATAGGTCCTCATTTTAAATTAAGCTATTTTTAAAACACTTTGCATATAAATGTTAGATTAATATAACAGTAAATGAAAAACTTCTTCCTAAAAATACTTATGACCTGCATAAGAACAGAAATTGCTGAATCAATGCACTGAAGGAATGGTAGTTTTACTTGTGAGGGAAATCAAAAGGAGAAAGAAAACAAAAATAACCATAAAAAAGACACCAAAAAACTAAACAGCCCCAAAAGCTCTTTAAAGTAAATTTTAATTTTTGCAGCAAATAAATGTTTGGGAACAAATAAACAACATGGACTTTACGCTTTTACAAACTGACTAGATTCAAACCGTCCAATATGAATAACAAATACAGTATGGCTTGTAAAGGTCTCCTTTTCAAAAATGCCTACCTTTCCATCTCTTTTAGATACCTGGCACCAAGCCAATCATTCATATCCTTGAAAGCTTCCTCTCCTTTGCTCTTTAGATCTTGTAACACAGCACAAGCCAATATACGGATAAGCTCTAAAACGAATTTTTGATGCTTGTTCTGGAATTCAAAGACACATAAAAATGCTTTCTTTATTTTCGTCAACCTTCTTCATTTGCAGAAATAAAAGACATACAGTGGCCTGTTCATAAAAAATATATCTGTTGTAGATATTTTTTATGTAAGTAAATCATAGTTGCTTTCTCATTCATGACAAATGACATTGGCATTTTAATGAAAGAGGATGCTTCTGACTAATCTATTTGAAATATACCTTCCTCTTGAATGGAAAAATAGAACTCTTCTCTAGCTCTCTCCTTGGCTGATTTTCTCTGTTGGTCCTCTTCACTGATTTCAGAAGGAGCTTGAATGAAAGAATTCAAAATTAAAAAAACGTAATACTTGCTACTGTGATATTAATATTATTATGGAATGCAAAATAATCATTTAATAAACATTCATTTTTGCAAAATTAGGTCTTTATAGACCTAGTTTGGTTGCATAAATTACTTTGTTATTCAGGATGAAGATTTGTTGTTCTTATCACTAGGAGCTCATTAAATAAATCACAATATTATGGTAAAAGTTATCATCATATTTCTATGCTTTCTTTTGCAGAGATAAGTTAAATCAATATCATTATTGCTGATACAGTCGACTTCGGTTTATCGCAACTTGGTTAATCGTAATTCCGCTTTATCGCAACTTTGCCAAAGAAATAGCATTAATCTATATATATAATTATGAATTGGTCGATTTTTGTTCGTCAAAGGCTCTGGCTCTGTTAAGAGGAAACTAAGAGTAACCATATTTTGCATGTGGGCTTTAAATCACCCAGAGATTGTTTTTGTTTGAGAAAATGTTGTGCTAAAAGTGACATTGAATTAATGTGAACTTCATTATTTCCCCGGCTCTGTGAGTATCATTTTCATTCAGCTAGCCCACGATTTTGAACAGGTTATACCGGGTAATTAAAAGTTGGAATAGTATCTTAACGCCTAGCTGCATAACCTCAGAATTGAATACTAACCCGATCTGATAATTCTACTTAGTACCACCCAGGGTGTAATATGCCTGTTCTATATAAAAGTCACCGGTTAATCACAACTCACTTTGGATAATCGCAACCCCAGCGACACTTTGCCTCAAAATTTCGGTCAGCTTTTTTATAATTTCACACTTTGCTGAATGATGCTCACATGTCTACATTGTCATTACCTAACAACCGAACGATACAGTCGCCTGACATTGATTGTGGGTCGAGCAGACAGTAAAAGGTGCAATCAACCTTGCATAGAGAGACTCAGACAGTTGCGCAGTGTAGTATTGTATGGAACAATTAGTAACACATGACTTCTTCCAGCGACTACTGATCGATCATTCAGATCAAAGGTAATGGCGTCACTTGTCATTCGTTTCACACGTATCTAACTACACAACTAGCTCAACATAAGGAATGAATTGAATTACTGTCGTATGTTTCACTGGCTGTGTAGTATTTGTTTGAAGGCATACAACTTTAACACAGATGAGAATGTTCATGATGGTTTCAAGTCTGTGAAACTTAGAGGGCAAAGTTATCTATGCTAAAAATATTTCAACGGATATACCTGATGATCAAGTACTTAAACGACCCTAAATACTGGGCCTGGGGTGGAATCCAGTTTATCACAACTGGATAATCGCAACAATTTTGCTGCTCCCATCATATTGCGATTAACTGGAGTGAACTGTACAAGTAAAGTTTTATCATGAGCATTGTTTTTATAATTATATGATTTCAATGAACCTGGAGGTGGTGTAGCAGAGATTTCAGAATCCTTTCCTTTTCCTCCTTTTTTGGGAGATGGACTTCGGCTTTTGCCTTTTTTCCACCCTTGCCAGCTTTTGGACCTTTTGTCTTTTCTTTTCACGTTCCTTTTCCTGTTCTTTCAGTCTTTCTGCTTCTTCCTCAGCTTCTCTTGCTTGCATCTCTGTTTGGATCTGGAATCATTTATCATTGAAATGTCAGCAATAACACACAAAAATAAACCGACAAAAAGCTATTTAAAAGAAAAGAGATCTCAAGCAAAAAGATTTCAACATCATTTAGCAAAAAATCACATATTTTTCTCACTGGCGATCAACAAGTAAAAATTGAATAAATGTTTAAAAACATTGCACAAAATGTTCGTTCATTATCATGTTTACAATGAAGATGAAATATTGAAGTGTATGCAGAAACCATACCACTTAGAAAAGTGAAACTTGACATATAAGCCTAGATATAAATATTCCTGCAATTTCGCAAGGGCTGATTATTTTGTCCCTTAAATATACATTTTGCAAGAAAAATAATGAAAACATGTTTTGTTATCATCAATAAACTCATTTTTGCTAAAACATCTCAAGCGCCATTCAGTAATCGAATAGTAGCCTTTACTATTTGTACCACGTCCATATTTCCATTGAGTAGGCCATTACTGAAAAGTTGTAATTGTAATCTCTCCAGTCCACACAGGCCAGAAATCTGAATCTCTAACTCTATTGAAATGTATCGAAATATGAAATTGAAATACTAGGTGACTGCCCGCATCAATTGTAATGTTCTGTTAATAGTGTTAACCACTCACTGCATTTACCGACACATATCAGGTCCCGTCTATAGACTGTTGGCTGCCAAACCTGACGTCTGTCAGTATTGACTTTCCTTTTTTTTTTTTATACTTGTTCCCAACACCTCTTAGTATTGACATTTTTCACACATGTAGTCGAATCATTTATATGAAGACTCAACATAAAAATTATTATATGTGGCACGTCCTGTGTTGGAAATTGAAAGTAGACTGATACTGCCCTAATAGTTTTGTCTTTGAAAATGAAAAATTCCTTTAGCTCTAAATGTACAGATGAATCTGAGTCTGAATCATCAGATAGTTAACTTTATGATGCTGGATCATCTAGAAAGAAACCAAACACATGATATATTCCTAAACCTAAATCTATTACTGAAATTTGTATTTTTCCAATTTTTCATGTTTCATATTTTTTTCCAGAATACATGAAATTTTACATGCAGAAACTATCAACATCATCTGGAATATTGTTTTTTTCTGAATAGAAACCATTTGGAATTATATATCTACTCCAAATAATACAATTACAGTGATTTTTTAAATTACGTATCAAAGGCCTGGCCTTTCTCAGTCACCTGAATTAAAAATGCCCAGCAGTGAGTTAATATGGTTCTGTTTTGCTTTCTAAATCTATATCTAGAAACTAGAAATTGGAAAGGAGCTAAGGCTACTAATAATCAAATGGACATCAACAGGGCAAGATCAATCACTGCTGCCTTCATAGATAAATTTTTGCGTTAGTTTCAAATGTATACTCAACATGGATCCCTTTTGACGACTGCATTGTAGATCTACTGTTCTACCACCCTGACATATAATTGTCCACAAAACTCCCCATCCAGAAGAATGGACTTTTCTGCTTGCAAAATGGAGTATAAAATTAAAATTCCCTTACCATCTGTGATAATGCACTAATAGCATAAGTAAAGCCATCATACAGCAACTTCTCATCTAAATCTTGAGGTGGTGCTGGACTCTCAGAGCCTGGAATGTCATCAACAGCTGTGGCACCTTTCTTGGCACCCTTCTTATCTTTCTTGTCTTTGCTTGGTGTGGCTCCAGTTTTAGCATCGGCATCTGGAGATACAGGTCGACGAGGCACAAGGGGGATTCTGTTGGGGAAAGACAGGAATGATATTCATCGGAAAAGTGAAACATTGAAAAGCAAACATTATGTTGACCTGAGATTTCCTAACTTCATCCCCCTATGAACCCCTTGTGGATGTCAGAAGTCTCCACAAACCCCCAACTTTTCGAGACACAATCTGAGCCCAAGTTATATACATAACAGTGCATCATGAAATATCAAGTTCATAGTGTGATATTGTGATGATAACAACACATGAACAAATATATTTATTCCAAAACTTCAAGATCTGATCACGCATTATTTATATGCAATAAATCTTATATAGGCCTATATAAAAATATAAAATGTTGAATGTATGTGAGTATGACAGAAAATACTGTCATGTGAATTTAATATCATAATATTTGTTATCTTGTAGAAATTGGTTTTAAGATCAGATTTTATTCCAACAAAAGGACTCTAGTTTTGACTTTCAAAAACATCCCACAAACCCCCTGGGATAGGCTCACGCACCCTGTTGGGGTTCATGCACCCCAGTTAGGGAACCCATGATTTAGACAAAAGAGGACGCATTGCTACAATTGTGCATTGACAAATTCGGATGAAAGAAAAAGCATTGCTCCAATTATGTTCATGGTCAGATATATACAATGTAATAAACAAAACAATTCCACGGCCACCTATGGTTTGAGCCAGTGACCTCTGCATCAGCACCTATTACGTCTCAATGAAAGGAAAACCTACTATGGATCATACTAATCATGCTCCTTTTCACAGTAATTCCTTAGAGTTATCATATATTCACAACAAAACAAATTTACTTTTCCATATCAAAACCATCTCCGAGCTTTTGCTATGTGAGTTATTTCATCATTCTATTGAAGGAACATATCTATGTGAGTTATTTGACCAATCTATTGAAGGAACACATTAGAATACATGTAGCATCCCAATAAAAATTAATATGAAACAAAGTTAAAAAAACTCACATAATTCGTCTTCCAATACCCTCAGAGGACTTTGGAACCTCCAGCGGTTGTGGGGTTTCTTTTCCTCCTTTACCTTTCTTTTTGCCAGATGCTGCTCTTGATGACCTGGAACCCTTTGGAGACTTGGCACGATCTTTAGGAGATTTTGATCGACGTCCACCTAAACAAAAAATCAAACAGCACTCTTATTAAAAACATATTATATGTGAATACACTTTTTTGTTCAGATAATGTATGGACTTTTTACAAACATTGAAGAAGTGTGAAATTAAAGACGGATTTAAAGTTGGATTTTTAAGAATAGTTTGTATCCATTTATTCCCCAGCTGGCAATTTCATTCAAAGTCCTTCTCAACTCCCTGAGGAGCATACAGTACAGTAGCCTGTTAGGCGCTTTGTACTAACACCCTGACAAGATCTTTCTCTATCTATAGCTGGGTACTCATTCACACCTGAGTCAAGTAAGGAAGTACCTCTCCTAAGAATACAACTTTGTGCAAAAGCCAGTGTCAATCATGATTACAAAATCACAACACTACGGTTTCACTACAACGCCTTTGTTAATAATAAGTTATAAATTGTTATTATAATTTAATGAACAATATATTGGCACTACCTTTTGGAGATTTAGAGCGTGCCGAGGCTGAGCGATCAGACCTTGAATCGTCAACTGGTGATTGTGCTGTCTCACTGGCTGCTCCCTCTGGTGTCTCAGGTCTTTCAACAGGTAACTGTTGAAAAAAAAAATTAAACCAATAAAATGTTCCCTCCTTACAAATGTACATATCTTCAGACAATACTGTGCTTTAGAAATTAAAGCTCAATAAACTGAAAATCTTTTAACTACAAACCTCAATTAGTGGGACTCTCTCATAATCAGGGTTCAAAGCATCAGGAACATAACCATCCATACCACGATAATAATCCTTCAACAGTCTCACAGTGTCTTGAAGGCGATCAACCTCAGCCTGAAATATTCAAAAAGATGAACAGAAACAACAAAATAAAACAGGGACAACAGTAAGAAAGACACTCTATTCAAATAATGAAAATGTATACCATAAATACAAAAATCGATTATTCACTTTTTTTAAAAATATGGTGGGGTTTGGAATTGTACAAAGTGTTATCATATTGTAAAAAAATTTGTTTTTCACAGAATAGTACATTTTAGACTATTCATTCAATCTTTATACATTGGTTATACATTTACCTGCATAACAGTGAGATAGTGGTTGCTTAGAACTCCTAAACGGTCATCTAACCACCCATCATTCATGTTTGTCTCTCTTTCCTTTTCAGCTTGTTCTTTTCGTTCATCGCAAATGTTCCATAGTCTCTCTCTGAGATCATCGACTTGTTGATGAAGTTCTGCTCTAGTTTCCTCATCTTCTCTCATGTCATCGGATACTTCATTATATGACTGCAAGAATTTGTTAAATTTGTTCATTAGGGACGGGTTCGTAAAAATTCAAATAAATCAAAGATAATACTTGACAAACAAATTAATACACAGGCCTCCCACTTTAAATAGAAATCAACCAAAAATTGTAATATTATAGTGTATCAAAAGCTGTAAGTTCTGTCTTCAATTTTAAATGTCATTTTAGACAATACATTTTTACGATGTGTACAAAAGTATGATTTGCTTCATTGAAATTTACCCTGTCTAAAGTGTCTACCATATGCAGTAATCACAAAGTGAATTAGGAGGAAACAGCGAGATGAAAGACGTTCAAAAGACTGAAAGGAAAGAAGAACCTACCGGCAACCCCACATATATTATCAGTAAATTATTTGAAGCGCTTGAATTGACAAAGGAAAATTGACAAAAGCACATTCATATGAAACTCTAAGAATGCAACTTCATTCACACATAAATAGATATAAATAGGATAGTACATACAATGGTTCAAATTTATGGAAACGTTATATCATTCTTTTAAAATATAGATTAAAATCAATATGAAGCAAAGAAATTCAAGCTGACCTTTTGCCATTCCTCTACAAATTCTTGCTTGCAATCAGGTCTTTTCAAGTAGTGTAGAAAATCTTTCCTGTCATGTTACAATAATAATGAGCATGTTAGCTGTATGCCTAATGACTGACCAGGATTATAAAGGACAAAGAATTTTTAGCAACTGTATATTGCGTTTAATGAGCTGAACTTTATGGCACAAATTTAGAAATATTGTCACTTAAATTATATATAAGACATAAATGACTAATACAGTGGTGTCGGCCTAAGAACCCGCTGCCTAAGAACCCTGTCCACCTAAGAACCTGTTATTTCCGAGCAACAGAATTTTCCTCATATAAAGCTACCCTCTTAAAAACCTGCTAGTTACAACCCAATCTGCCTTAAAATCCGCTCTGATCGTGAGGTGAGAGACATGAAAAGAACAATCCACACTCTATTTAATGCTATCAATTGCCGATAACCTGTGATATGTTGTAAATGAATCTTAGAAAGGCGGGTGGAAAGTCTATTGCATTGGTCCAGATGCTAGTAAGTATAAACATTTTACACGGGTATGCTAGATGCCAACTGACAGACATTGAGGAAGGCTTGCCATCCACCGTGGCTATCTGTCCTGGCCGCCTGCAACCATTCCTTGGCACATCGGGCGGGGCAGATGAATAAATGAAAATACATTAATAATATAGCAAAAATACAAGGCATGTCAGAGTTCGCATAAGAACCCATTGTTTCTGTCTCCCAAAGACAGACACCACTGTATACATAAAGATGTCTTTTAGGGACTATCTTGACTATAATTTTCCCACTTTATGTCTTCTATCTGCAATATAATACTAGACAATAAGTAAGATAAAAAATCTAGCTTGCCTTATTTGGAAAAAGTATCGGTAGATATTTTCTCTCTCCCACGAACGTTGCGGAAGACATGCTTGCAGTTATCTACGTAGGATTTCTCTGTTTCCTCCCAGTGTAAGACAAGTACTTTAGCCAATTCCTGCAAGGTGTTTTACAACAATTACAGTACATATAATAAAAACAAATAGAGTAAATAATTATCTGTCATCAAACTGTTAAAGTTCTTAACTCAGAGCAACAAGTATTTGTATGGATCTTGTTCTGAGGGAGCTCATGTAAGTGAGCATCTAAATCTTGTCATTTTGCTTTCGTCTTTATTCCACAGAAATTATCCTTAAGTACAAAGATACATCTGTACTTAAACAATAAAGAAAAAAAGTAAAACCCCCAAAATATCAGTCTGAATGATGTCTCTGTAATATAAAAGAATGCTAAGAAAAAACAAATCATTGTTGGATATCAAAAGACCAGAACAAAAATCCATGGAAAAGTGTCTCAATTTCATAGATGTACAATGAAAATTTTCAACACAAAAAATGATATCTTACATTGTCAATGTCCAAGTCCACAAAGTCCCATTCTTCATCTCCAGGTTTAGGAGGTGGAGGACCAGCTGGAACTTCTGGCTCCGCTCTGGTTCTGGCTCTGGAGTTTTTGACTTCTTTGATCCCTTTTGCCAGCAGATTTAGGAGAAGACCCTATTGGTAAAAGCATGCACAAATGAAAAATTTATTTGAATGAGTCTTCAAATGATTATAGAATATCGTATATGCAATCAAACAATTGTGATAAAAGAACTTAGATGTATATATGAAACAACATCGCAAAGATTATTTGATTCTCTCTGTCTTAAGGGGATATGCGGCACCTGGAAAAGTCCGTTTGGGGTAAAAATATCAAAATCGAGGTTATGGTGTTCCTTTCTAGTTTAACTTCTTAGCTTTATTTACAATAATTAATTTGTACATGTTTTATATAGCAAATTAAAAAAAAATATCATAAAAACATAAATAAAACTGACAGTCCGAATTGTTTTTTGAAAGCTTATAGACATTACCTTGAATAACTTGTATGTGAAGTTTGAAGTGATTTGGTCATTAAGTTTTTCTAAATAGCTATGAAAAATAACGTGTAAACAAAAACATAACAATTCAAGATGGAGGTCGTTTCCATGAAAACCAAGTAACACCATATAAGTTCATGTTTCAATACACTGATTACATATATGCATAATTTAACCCCAAAAAATAAAAAGCAAAAAAACTAGTTTCAGAACCAGCATATCCCCTTAAAGAGGGAGCTGGGATCCCTATCAATAGTAATTGTCACTATGATAGTAAAACAAAGCCACGAAAAAAATCACTCCAGACATGTATGAAGAAAAGATTTAACATAAGGAGCAATAGTTATGAAATAAATTGTTCTCTCTCTCTCTCTCTCTCTCTCTCTCTCTCTCTCTCTCTCTCTCTCTCTCTCTCTCTCTCTCTCTCTCTCTCTCTCTCTCTCTCTCTCTCTCTCTCTCTCTATCTCTCTCTCTCTCTCTCTCTCTCTCTCTTTCTGTCCCTCCCTCCCTCCCTCTCTCTTTCTCTCCCTCCCTCCCTCTCTCTCTCTCTCTCTCTCTCTCTCTCTCTCTCTCTCTCTCTCTCTCTCTCTCTCTCTCTCTCTCTCTCTCTCTCTCTCTCTCTCTCTCTCTCTCTCTCTCTCTCTCTCTCTCTCTCTCTCTCTCTCTCTCTCTCTCTCTCTCTTCCTTCCCTCCCTCTATATCTCTCTCTCTATATATAAATACATTTTTTCTTTTTTTTCTTTCTAATACTATCTACCTATTTTATCTACTTTTTCCAAACAAAATCTTTGAGGCCAAATCTTCAGGATAAGACAACAACATGTTAGAAACAAACAAATATTGGAGATTGCAAATGCAGGTGAAATCAACGATGAGGTGAGGAGAAGAAGGTGGTCATGGATAGGCCACATCCTAAGGAAGGACCATAGAAATGGAAGGAATGAGAGAGAAGGGATGCCCAAAAACAAGATGGCGCAGAATGGCGGAGAAAGAGAAAAAACAGAAAAGAGCGAGAAGAGTAGCACAGGATATAGAAAATTGGAAGCCTTATGTGCACACAGAGAGAGAGTTAAGGTTAAAGTATATCAAAACCATTGCAAAGAATCACAAACCTCTGCTTCCTTTTCCTTTTGCACTTCCAGATTCTGATTTCTTCCCTTTGGGTGATTTGGATTTTTTGTCCCCTTTGGATGAACCCCTGGATTTTGCTGACCCTTTTTAAAAGAAAGGCAATAAAAAGTAGAACATTAAACAATCTATGTTTTCTTAAATGACCTTGCAGAAAAAAAAATCAGTCTTGTAATTCAAATAAAAGTAAAAGGGACATAAAATTAACTGCCAATGTGAATACTTTTAATTGCGAAACATGTGGGTAGTAATAGTACTTGTTGTGAAAGACCTGTTCTTAATGTCCTGTATAAACATCATGATGTCACTGATTAAGTTCATAATGTTTACAACTTTGACATTTCATCTAATCTCCCATGATTTATCTAAATTACATGTTAGCTTTAAGAAAATATAAGTTAAAAAATTTGAAGATATCTTTTGAAACACAAATTGCCTCTTAGATCTAATATGAAAAGAAAATGTCAAAAATTTTTTCTTATAATAATAATTAAGACAATAAGAGAGAAGATGGCAAGCAGGGCCTATATAAATAATACAAAATTTAACAAACAGGAAGAAGTGAATTGTAACATTGAAATATTGACATGATTTATAAACAACTCAAAATACAAAGTAATAGGGAAAGCAATATAAAATAATGATCGAGAAATCACCATCAGATAAGCTGTCACTAGATCTTGACCTTGACATAAGATCAGATTTCTTTAAATCGGTTTCAAAATCCTGAGATTCCACACTGTCATTTTCCTTGGACGAGTTAGTTTTACCATCTGTGGCATGATATTTTTTGTAATTGATTTCTAAAATCAAACTTAAATATTGTTATCTTACATGCTTACTGAAAATAAAATGACATAGTTTTTATTGTCACATAAAAATCATTTTCCAATGCCTTGTTTGAGCCTAAAGATTTCTATAATTTGTTTAAATACAAAACAGTTTTACTTTCTAAAAGTAACTAATAAAGGTTTTAATTGCATCTTACATCTAGAAAATCATATCATAAAAAATAATTTACCAGCACGACTTCCAGTCTTCGATGATGGTCGCGACGTTCGAACCTCTGGACCTCCAGGAGCTGGTTCTTCCTTGGGAGGCTCTGGAGGAATTTCTGGTGGTGCTCCAGGAGTCTGGAGTAAAACACAAAAAGTGCCTTTTAATCATTGATTTTCTTATCTGATCGCTCTTTGTGAATAATCATATTTTGCATGAAGGCTATAAAAATACCCCATGATTGTTTGCATTTGAGGATTTCTTCCACTGTGTGACATTTAATTAAAGAAAATCTTATTGTTTCCCCGTCTTCGAGTAGAACTTTCATTTACCTAAACTGCAATTTTAAACAGATTTTATGACTAAACAATTGAAATAGCATCTTTCACGCCTACCTGCATGACCTCAGCATCGAGTACTGACTCCATGTAATAATTGCCTGAGGTTTATCATATTTGAAAAGCATTATATATTATTTGCTACTATATAATGTGATCTGGCAGTTTCTTGTTGGTTTTTCTTTCTTAAAGAAATCATTGCACATTAGAAGTGGTCTAACAATATGCAATTTTGGAGATTGAAGATCGGGCAGCGAACAGGTAAGCACCTGTACAGGGAGCAGATGATCCCGCCCTCCATGAGTCTCCTGCTGCCTTGCAGGCAGGTCTTGGCTGATCAAAGGCTAAGGAGTTAACCCTGAAAGAAAACAACCTGCTGCCTTGCAGGCCAGTCTTGACTGACCAAGGCTAAGAGAGTTAACCCTGACAGAAAATAGTAACCTGCTGCCTTGCAGGCTGGTCTTGAATGACTTAAGGCTAAGGGAGTTAACCCTGACAGAAAATAACAAGGCCCCGGCAGGGGGCCTCAAGGTGGCAGCCCCACCATCTACCTAGGGTAAAGCGGGCTAATCCCCTGCTTATCCAAAACCAAACTGATTCAAAGTAATATATACAATGATATACCCGACTTGAACTTTCGAAGACGACTCTGGAAAAGAACACGGACTGTGATTTTTGGAACATTGAATGTTAGGGCAATTAATGGAAAAGAGTTAGAATTAGCTGAAGAAATGGACAAATTCAAAGTAGACATTTTGGCTATTACAGAAACAAAGAAAACAGGACAAGAAATAGCAAACGTAGGACCAAATCATATTTTAATCCAAATAATATTTTAATCTTCTCAGGAGTAGATGTCAAAGATAGAGTTAGAGCAGGAGTAGGCCTCCTAATGCATAAAAGGCAAGAAATGCTACTAGAAAGTTGGAAATTTGTAAGTCCACGTCTGTTGGAGGTAAATATTAAATCAAAAGGAAGAGAAGTTAAATTATTAATAGCTTATGGACCAAACGAAGATGCCACCAAAGAAAAAAAAGATATCTTCAAAAATGGTTTACAAATAGCTGCACTAAATTTTTAGAAGAACTAAATAAACCAATTGTAAAACAGATATAACAATGCAGGATAAAAAGATCTATCAGTAAATGGCAGATGGATCCGAAGGAAAGCATAATAGAAAAAAAAAGGCAAATATATAGAGAAACACTCCTCAGTTGTACTGAAGAGGTCTGTGGTAGGAAACAAATTAAAGGAGATAGGAAAAGAACCACATGGTGGAATGAGAATGTCAAGACTAAGATCAAAGAAAAGAAGGATGCCTGGAAGAAATACTTGCAAACAAAGAGACCAGAGGATAGGATAGATTACATGAGTAAAAGAACTATCGCCAAAGTGGAAGTGAGGAAAGCAAAATAGGAACAATGGGAAGGCTTTGGACAAAGACTTCAAGAAAGCTATCAAGGAAATCAAAAGCTGTTCTGGGGAGCAATGAAGAGCATGAGGAAGACCAAAGCATGCCCAATATGACGAATTAAGAACGCCAAAGGAGAAATAATGAAAGGAGACAGCGAAATCATGGAAACGTGGAGAAAGTATTTTCAACAATTAGATAATCCCTCCAGAACATATGAAACAAGGAGAATAGTCAATTGTTAAGAATAACAAGTAATCAAGATGAGACAGCTGAAGATGTAAATATCTCAATGGAAGAATTTTAAACAGCTATAAGAAAAGTGAAATTAGGAAAAGCCCCAGGAGAAGATCAGGTTTATCCAAAAATGATTAAAAACCAAGGGAGAGAGGCAGACAAACTACTACATGCAATATGCCAACAAGCATGGAAGTCCAAACAGGTGCTAGACGACTGGAAAAAGGGAACGGTAGTACCAATACACAAGAAAGGATCAACTATGGCATGCTCACACTTTGAGGGATATCACTACTTAGCGTACCAGGAAAAGAATATGCCAGGATTCTGAAAATGAGACTAAGGAAAAGAGTAGAGGATCAGATTGAAGAACACCAGAGTGGATTTAGACCAGGAAGAAGTGTACAAGATCACATATTTACGATTAGACAAATAATAGAAAAATTCCTTGAGAGAAACATTGAACTGCACCTGTGTTTTATTGACTTAGAAAAGGCATTTGACACTGAGAGGAGGGACAAACTATGGCATTCCTTAAAAGAACACAACGTAGAGCTTTAATAGAAGCCATTAAAAGTTTTTTACGCAGTGAGAGTAGTTGGAAACGTATCTGAAGAATTTGATGTAGATATAGGATTAAGACAGGGTTGTATCCTAAGTCCTCTTTTGTTTATCACATTTATGGATTCAGTCACAAAGGCATCCTCAAAAATGAAGAAAATGAATGTAGGTATGTGGAAGCTCAAACCAGTAAATGTAGCAATGCTTTCATTTGCTGATGATTTAGTTCTGTTTGGAAAATCAGAAAGGGACCTCCAGTCAAATATCAACATAATGAATAATGAATTAAATAAAAGAGGAATGAGAGTAAATGCAAAGAAAACCAAAATAATGCTAGTAACTAGGGAAGCTAAAACACAAAATCTTAAATTGGGCAGGAGAATTTAGAACAAGTTCACAGCTACAATTACTTAGGAGTAATGATTGACTCAGAGGGAAAACTCAAGGCAAGTGCAATATATAACCATCTAGGAAAGGCATTTGTAGGTAAACAAGAATTGTCAACAAAAACCAAAATGCAAGTATACAACACAGTTTATTGTCCTACTCTCCTCTATGGCAGTGAAACCTGGACCTTAGACAGTATAGAATACAGTAGAGTACACGCAGCTGAAATGAAATATCTAGGAAGAGTAGTAGGGAAAACTAAAAGAGACAAAATTGGAAACACAACAATAAGAGATCAAACCAAAGTAGATACCATAAAAACTAAAATAGAAATGAATCAACTGAGATGGTTTGGGCATGTTAACAGAATAAATGACAATAGAATAGCTAAATCAGCATACAGTGCTAAAACTCAAGATAAAAGACCAAAAGGTAGACCTCGGAGAAAGTGGGAAGAAGATATAAAAGAGGCATTAA
>JAXRKP010000332.1:175000-192500 GCA_037039925.1 Doris montereyensis | reverse complement strand
AATGATGTCAACAACAATTTGATCATCCACTGGTCGTCCTTTCCTTAGGAATTTAAGTGCCTTGGATCCCAACTTATTTCTCAGGGATGGCTGAGCAATCGGAAATATATTGAAATATTTCATTAGTGTGTTTGAACGACAATTACATTTTCTTAAAAAGGTAACCTTTCACTTTTTTCAGTGAAATTTTAATGGAATGATAGTAATAAATGCAGCTATGCAAATAATGATACTGTTCAATGGGTGTACGTATGAGACAAATACAAGGGAATTAAGGATCATTATGAATCAAACTCAAACCATTGATCTCTGCATCAGAACTCATTATTGTGCCATGAAAACACAAAAGGAGAACGCATCATGTATAACCATACATTTCAGCTCCTAAATTGCCAAGAAAGTCAAGTTGACACAGTTTTGAATGAATTTTTTGTTCACTTCACTCAGCCGATGCCAAAGCTGAGGCCACTGGGTTGAGTTTGTCTGGTGCCAAACAATTTTTTGTTTTCTTTATTGCTTTATAGTTTTGCCATGTCTTCATTCCTATAGGGCTCTTAGTTTAGCTTTTATATAATGTATTTTTTAGAATGAATTCTATTTCAGTTGTTTGAAAGTGAAATGGTAATAATTAATGAATGTAATGCATGCTAAATAATTATAATATCCTGCATATTGTATTGTATTTTCAAGCTGTATCCATGAGGCACCACTGAGCCTTTAAGCAGATAATATAAGCGCTATCAATTATCAGTATTATTATTAACGTTTGAATTAAGTGCCTATATACTAATTTGTTTCTTCATGGCCTTTTGAGGGAAGCATTAGTTTATATCTAAAATGATAATAATGAGAAAGAAAAGGGCACCTGCAGCATCAAAGCTTGTGACTTTGTGCCTACCTGAGGTTTATTTGGGTCTTCTTTACCCTTCTTGAAGGAGCTGGAAGATTTCTCAAGTGGCAAATCAGTCTTTGTGGTGGCTGCTGAGCCTGGAGCCTCGTTTTCTGTTTGAGATGGAGCTTTCTCTCCAACGGTTGACCCTGTCAAGGATTGAAAAATTGACTAAAACTTTGTAATCAGTTTACAAATTGAAGTTATAGGCTTAAGCGTCAATATTGTAAAAAAGTGTCCAATTGTTTGATGGTACCACAAAGAAAAGAGAATTTGCAACCAGTTCATACATACCCACGGCAGATGAAAGTTGTGGAGGATCTCCTGTGGTCATAGGTGTTCCTCCTGGTGTGGGAATTGCTTGGCCTTTTTCAAAAAGAAAAGATATGTTTTTAGGGCAACATTTTTTGACAGTTAGAGACGAATACAAGGAAATATCTGAAAAAATAATTTTCCTTTCCTCATCTCATCTCCCAAAATCAAACACAAGAAAAGAGACAGAACAAAAAAGCACATTGACCTTATTTCAAAAATAAAACTGACCAAATAGACAGCAAAGTCAATGATAAAATACTGAAAATAAAATTAATGAAATGTAGCAAGAATCTAAATCAAAGAAACATCCAAACCTTAACATGCAAAAGAATATAAACTTTAATCACATCACATAAACAATGACTGAACATCTATGTTAACATTTCTCTCTTTTTGCCACCTTCACTTACACAATCCAAAGATGAGCATACGGAAAGGAACAGTTAAAAATAAAAGCTGTATGTAAAAATACTTAAAACATAAGACACATGATATCAATATATATTATCAATAAATAATGACAAAGATCAGGGAAAGCTGATTATTATCATAAGCAAATGGAGACTTACCGGTCATCTCAGACGTTGTATCCGCTGGTGCTGTACCCTCAGCAGGTGCTTCTTCTATTACAGTTGCATCCTGTCCAGATAATGTATCATCAATTTCATCATCAAGATCCACTTGCACAGCCTGTTAGAGTGCCAAAGGGATAAAACGTGCAGCACGCATCGCAAACCATGGGTGACCAGGTGTGAGGTTATACAGTAAAAGAGACAGAGTGCAAAACACATATCATGTCTTTAGGTCAGCATTCGGTCCCTCCAGTTGTTTATTCAAATGTAGATCAAAATATCATAACATTAAACAAATAAGAATGTGTACTTTTTTTTCATTCTTAGTTGGGTAGTCTTCTTCTTCATAACAACTCTTACTCAAGTATTACTGTCTGCATGCATAATTTTGCTGATAAATTTGAATAATTGTTTGCTTTTGTTTTCTTTAGATTGTTTTAGGATCTGAAGACAATAGATATCTACATACATATTTCTGAGTTGGTTGTTCATTATTCGTCAAAGGTTTTGTTGCCAGGCCACTATATTTTGTATGTAGATTCTGAAGGATCCTAAGATCATTTTCATTTGAAGAAATTTTATACCAGAGGTGACGTTTAATTATTGTAAATTTCATTGTTTCCCCATCTTTGAGTGAAATTTTCAGTCACCTAAGCTGCCATTTTGAACAGGACTTATAATCTAAAATTTGGAATAGTTACGTTCACGTCTATCTGTGTAATCTCAGTACTGATCCAATCTAATAATTGTACTTGATATCAACCGGTGCAATATGCTTGTATATAATTTTAAAAGACACATTGTTTTGTTTGATATTGCATGTTCACAAAAATGTCTTTGCTAACTCTCTCATGAATGCATGCTATGTTAAGATTCTATGCAAACTTTCAATATCCAGAGACATGATCTACCCACATAACAAAATTCAAATGCAACATGAAAAATGCAGTCTTTTAACTTTTAAAATTCTCAACATAATGAGATAAAATTAACTTTAAATCACATGAAAGTCACAAAGCTTAAAGACACACACACATATAAAAAAAAAATAGCAAATCGCTTAGTTTTCAAATGGACATTTAAATGAGAAGATTAAAATTATGTCATCATCACGTTATTTACAAATGTACTGTTTCTAATCTTGTCCTCTTTGACTTTGGACTTCATGTCCAATCTCATCTTCATGTGATACAACTGTTCAACAGTATAAGTTGAGGAACACAAAATGAAAAAAACAACATTTGTACTCTTTTTTCAACAATAAGATCAAATTTTCATGTAACTGGGGTGCACTGTCAGGGGCTATCAAATATATTGAACCGCTTTTTTCTTGTCCTTTCCCTTTAAAAAACAAGAAATGGTGCATCACAAGCAACAATACCTGGTCTCCTGTTTCCATCTCCTTCTTTATGGGCTTCCACAGCTTCATCCACAAGTCCATCAGGTAAGAGTACAACCAATCGATGTTCTGCAACATAATAGTAGCAGATAGGAAATAAAAATTATTTCAAAGCTGAGTTGATGTAATGATTTTAAGTAAATTCTACAAGATGCTCATTGAAAAATATAAAGCTAAGTATACTAAGCGTCAAAATTAACGCCACGCTTTTTGAGTGTCTGGTAAATCGTTTACATCAAAGGGGAATGACGAATTAATGAGCCAGTGGCACAAATTATTTATTTCTGCATCTTTCAATACCTAAATTAATGTGGTTATTATACACAGCAATCACAAATTTGTGATCTTCCAAAAATATGTGTCAAAATAGGCGATTGCAAAAATTAATAATAAAAAAAAAAGCAGCACAAAACCCTTGACACGAAGGCCCCAAACAAAACTGCATCATCCATTTACTGCATTTAATCTCATTAAAAATCAAATGTGAACAAGTTTTTTCTGATGTAAAAATAAGACGTCATATTGAATGACGTCACTTCTGGTAACCATCTTAGATGTTGTCACTTTACTGCGCCATCTTGGATGATGTCATTTCCGGCACTCTAAAGGTACCTACATAAAGCGCTGCTGCTTAAATTTTGATGTTCAACAAATGTAATCACCATTTTTGGGGGGTTTATTTTTTTCTTACACAAATAGATTATTTGTCATTTAAAGTTTTAAAAGTTACATATCCTCGGATTCTTCTTTTTTTGCTCTTTTGAACAATGCATAATGTAATGAATAATATAACACAACCAAGGACATAAAACACGTTGAAAATTGTTGCATTATTTCTGATGCTTAGTACATAAAAGTTTCACAATTATATACTAAAAACAGCAGGATCTAATACAAACAAAAATCTACCAAAAAAACCAGGTACAATAGAAAAACAATAAACAAACTCATGAAAAAACAAACAAGCAAGAGATCAAATGTCCAAAATGCAGTAAGAAGGAACTGAAAAGTTTTTAGAATCCATACCTTCTGCAAGCTTCTTGATACAGGTTGTCTTTCCACTGAAAACTTTGCCGAGAACACATGCACGGACAGGAAAGGGTGGAAATTCAGGTGGTGGTGGTGGAGGCTGTTGACAAATCAATAAACTTATATGAAATCGATTGTTTTCTAGTCTTCTTTCACCTTTGCTTAGACTACCTTAAACAAAATCTGCTAAGAATTAAAATATTACTTAATTTTGTAAAAAAAATAATTTTTTTTATCTTTAAAAAAATCAAAATAGTCAATAATCTAGGCTAAACAAATAGCTGTGACTGGTAACTGCAAAATGCTTATCAATTCCTTCTTGTTTCAGTCATAGCTTTATATAAATACAAATTTGTAATTTTACAGTTACTCTCATTGAGACTTTAAGTTAAACACTAATGCTTGAAATAAAAAATAAATTTCTAGTTACAACTTCTTGCTTCTTCAAGTGCTTTTTAGTATTCATTATTTATTCTGAGGTACACCAAAATATCCAGCAATTATTGTTTACACCTCTTGATTTAAAAAATAACATGGTGTACCACATCATTTCTGCAATAAACAAATTTAAATTTAAAAGTAATCAACTGCAATTACTTACAGTGGGTGGGTGGACAATATTGAAAAGACGTTGTACAACATGCCCAACCACAGGGTTATCTCTTGGGGGTCCATCGATCTCAGTCCCTTCAGGCACATTCCACTCTCCTGACATGGCCTGTTAACAAAAATAATTACTTCACCCGTGTTTTATTTTCCTTTTCTTACAACAATGTAATCCTAAAAAATCATCAAAATTATCCAGTTTGATGAATATCAAAGACACATTATATATGTAGGCAAATGTTCATCATTAACATTTACTTCTGTAAATGTCGAGAGGGGGTTTCACACAAGATTTTCAAAAATAATTTTATATGTTTGTCAAGGTGTGACATTTAGGCTTAAGATACTGCATCATATTTCATCATTTTCCAAAATCAAATGAATTGACAGGTGATGATGAGGGAAATTATGACAACAGAAAAAAGGAATTATAATTAAAATTTTATTTCCATTTTTCTTTCAAAATGATATCATATTTCATTATAATCATGTCGTCACAACTGACCTTGTATTCCGTAAAATCTCCCTCATCTAATAACTGCTGGCGATCTTCTTCCAGCACTTGCTCAGGAGTAAGTTCTGTGGATTCTTCTTCTTGCACTTCAAAGAGGGGTTGCCCTGCTACAAAAAGCAATTTCCATTCTCTCATAAGCTTGGCAGGAAGGAACCTATGAGTTGAAAATAGGTAACAATATGGAAAGGAACATGTTTTATCTTTGAAACTCAATACATAAAACAAAAAATGTAATACCCTCCCTGCCGCTGTCCCCAAATATAGGGAAGCCAAGACACAAAGAAAAGAAAAAACTGACAATGTTGGCAACGAGAACCTGCATTAAAAAAGTAGAAAGAGAATAACACCGCATAGTTTCTTATATATGTTAGACATTAAATGTCTTCTGAAGTGATTTTTTTTTGCTTTTGAGTTATGGTTTTTGATTTTAGTATATATATGAGTAACTGTCAAAATATAATCATCCTATCTATATTATTGAATAGTTTGTAGTGTCCTTGGTTGACAAGGAAATGTCCGCAATTTTGGATTTTGAACTAATTTTCAAAATCTGTCTCCTCTCTTAGTTATGAATAAAATCACTTAAATCCTGTGCAGATCGTTTTTTCATTTCAATATCAACTTTTTTAGATATTTTGGATAGTTTTTTTAAAAGAATGTTTAAAAATAATATCATTTATATGCAAATATAACATTTTTATTATAAGAAGAAACAAATTCTCAAACAATTTACAAGAAATTTAAAAAAAAACATTGACAAGAGGAAGTTGTGTGCCAAATATTATACAAATCGATTGATAAATGACGGAGGAGATGGAAATTTAGTGGGAAAAAACTACATTTCGAGAAAAATACGAACAAAGAAATCAAAAGAAAATAACACAAAAAAGACACTTCAGACGGGTTGCACTTCTTGTAGCAGCCCCTTACTCTTTCGACAGTCTCTGGCATTATTATTAATCTAAAGAGGAATGTAAATCTAGGTTTAGATGTAAACTATTGTGAAAACAGACGTCATAATGACCAGTTTTTTGTTTTATTCCTCTATTACTATATTGTGCGCGTACATCGTCAGTATATTTGACCTTCACCTCTTACATCACTCAGTGCTAGATCTAGTCGGTGAGGGGCGTGTCGAGAGACCATGTCACCAGATATAGCGTTGTGCGGAGATAGCTGGCCTGTTAAACGGGTTTTCAGTGCCATCTTCTCAGTCAGTATTTGGGTAATTTACGTCAAAATTTTGACAGTTTTTACTTACTCTCGGCTACAAAATATAATGTAAAAAAAAATAATTATGGAAAATTTGCTGAATTATAAACTTGCAGATAAATGATCGTTCTATCCGAATATTTAAAGAACAGAAAATTGACATTTTCTCTCACAAACTCAGTATATGGGTTCCAATCTAGGTGCCCTGCCCCTATGTTTTAATCTTCTTCCCACTTTCTCTCCGAAACCATCTCAATTGATTTATTTCTATCTTTGTTTATTTCTATGCCATCTACTTTGGTTTGATCTCTTATTGTTGTATTTCTGATTTTGTCTCTTTTAGTTTTCCCTACTACTCTTCTTAGATATTTCATTTCAGCTGCCTATTCTCTACTGTATTCTATACTGTCTAAGGTCCAGGTTTCGCAGCCATAGAGGAGAGTAGGACAATAAACCGTGTTGTATCCTGCCATTTTGGTTTTTATTGACAATTCTTGTTTACCTACAAATTCCTTTCCTAGATGGTTATATATTGTAATTGCCTTTTGGATTCTCTGGCTGATTTATTCTCTTATTTTTCCCTCTGAATTAATCATTAATCCTAACTAATTGTAGCTTTGAGCTTGTTCTAAATTCTCCCTACCCAATTTAAGATTTTGTGTTTTAGCTTCCCTAGTTATTAATATTGTTTTGGTTTTCTTTGCATTTACTCTCATCCCTCTTTTATTTAATTCATTATTCATAATGTTGATATTCGACTGAAGGTCCCTTTCTGATTTTCCAAACAGAACTAAATCACTGGCAAATGAAAGCATTGATACATTTACCTGTTTGAGCTCCCACATACTTCATTCATTTCCTTCATTTTTGAGGATGCCTTTGCGACTGAATCCATAAATGTGATAAACAAAAGAGGACTTAGGATACAACCCTGTCTTACTCCTATATCTACATCAAACTCTCAGGAAATGTTTCTGGGTACTCTCACTGCACATGTTGATTTATTGTAAAAAATGTAATGGCTTCTATTAAATTTCGTTCTACATTGTGTTCTTTTAAGGAATGACATAATTCGTCCCTCCTCACCGTGTCTAATGCCTTTTCCAAGTCAATAAAATACAGGTGCAAGTCAATGTTTCTCTCAAGGAATTTTTTACTATTTGTCTTATTGTAAATATGTTGTCTTGTACACTTCTTCCTGGTCTAAATCCACTCTGATGTTCTTCAATCTGATCCTCTACTGTTTTCCTTAGTCTCATTTCCAGTATCCTGGCATACATTTTTCCTGGTACGCTAAGTAGCGATATTCGTCTGGATTACTTGTTACTCTTACTAATTGATCTTTACTCCTTGTTTCATATGTTCTGGGGGATTATGTAATTGGTGAAAATACTTTCTCCACGTTTCCATGATTTCGATGTCTCCTTTCATTATTTCTCCTTTGGTGTTCTTAATTTGTCGTATTGGGCATGCTTTGGTCTTTCTCATGCTCTTCATTGCCCCCCAGAACAGCTTTTGATTTCCTTGATAGCTTTCTTGAAGTCTTTGTCCAAACTGCTGTTTTGTTTTCCTAATTTTCTCTTTGGCGATAGCTCTTTTATTTACGTAATCTATCCTATCCCTCTGATCTCTCTGTTTGCAAGTATTTCTTTCAGGCATCCTTCTTTTCTTTGAGCTTAGTCTTGACATTAGTCTCATTCCACCATGCTGTTCTTTTCCTATCTCTTTTAATTTGTTTCCTAACACAGACCTCTTTAGTACAAATGAAGAGTGTTTCTTTATACATTTGCCACTTTTCTTCTATTGTGCTATCATTCAGATCCATCTGCCTTTCTCTGATATATCTTTTTATCCTAGATTGGTATATTTGTTTTACTATTGGCTTATTTAGTTCCTCTATTTTGAGTTGAGTAACTTTCTTCTCTTCCTTTTCTGTCTGTTTTCTCCAGTCAGTAATCTCATTTTGGCTATCACTAGGTGATCATCACTAAATATTTCTGCTCCTCTGTTTACTCTTGCATCCAATGTACTGTAAAAAAGGGAGCTACTAACTATTATGTAGTCTATCATTGACTTTTCCCATCTGTCTTCATTTATTCTTGTATATTTGTGGATATCTTAATGAGGAAAAAAGGTGTTGGCTATTTTCATTTTATTCTTTAGGCAAAAATCTATTAGTCTCTCTCCATTTGGAGAAGTTGTTGTCTCTCCTTCTTTACCTATTACTCCTCCTGACGTTTCTATATTGTTGCCTACTCTTGAATTTAAATCTCCTAAAACCATTAATTCCTGTTTGTGTTTAAGAATCTCTGCAGCTATGTGTAAATCATTTTCGAAGGTATCTTTTTCTTCTTTAGTGACGTCTTCGTTTGGTCCATAAGCTATTAATAATTTTCTCTTCCTTTTGGTTTAATATTTACCTCTAATAGCCGTGGGTTTATATATTTTCAACTTTCTAGTAGCTTTTCATGCCTTTTTTTTTGCTCTAGGAGCCCTACTCCTGCTCTATCTTTGACGTTAACTCTTGAGAAGATTAAAATATGATTTGGTCCTACATTTTCTATCCCTTGTCCTTCTTTCTTTGTTTCTGTAATGGCTAAAATGTCTACTTTGAATTTTTCAATTTCTTCGACTAATTCTAACTCTTTTCAATTTATTGCCCTAACATCCCATGTTCCAAAAATCACAGTCCGTGTTCGTTTCCATGTTCTTTGTTGAAAGGTTAAGCCAGTATATTGCATTTATTTCTCTGAATCAGTTTGTTTTGGATAAGGAGGGGATTTTCCAACTGTACCCTAGGTAGATGGTGGGGCTGCCACCTGGAGGCCCCCTACCAAGCCTTGTGATTTTCTGTCAAAGTTAACTCCCTTAGCCTTTGGTCATTCAAGACCAGCCTGCAAGGTAGCAGGTTGTTTTCTGTCAGGGTTAACTACCTTAGCCTTTGGTCAGCGAAGACCTGCCTGCAAGACAGCAGACGACACGTGGAGAGCGGGATCATATACTCCCGTACAGGTGCTTACCTGTCCACTGTCCGGTCATTTATATCTAAGCTTTTATTTCCTCCTTTTTGATAGCAATTTCTGATGAGCACTGATACTTCCCTCAAAAGTAAAAGTTTAACAAAATTGATAGCCACAAGAACATCACATATAAAATTGATTACTGGTCAGTAAGCTCCCTGTATTCTGCTATTTTACAAGAGAAGTCCACAACACCATCAACCATTTCAGCACACATGTCATAATGGCGTTTGTATCGCTCTTCAGCTCGCTGAGCTGCAATTTGATCATGAAGCTCTTGATCGGCCTTGATCTGTTCAGTATACTCCATTTTGTGAAGTGCAGCCATTTCCTAAAAGAGAATTTTTAAAAAATCTGATTATCCTATGAAAATTCATTTGTTTTCTGTTTTGTCTGTCATTATGAAAAGAATATGACGAACTGTTTTTGATACAGCAAGGATATCTTCTAAAAACAAAATCAAAATAGTCTTTTTTCTTGTGGAAGAAAAACACATCCAAACATTGACAACATACATAAATAATTGTCCTTAACTTTCTAAGTGTTTAATGCTAAGTAAACGTTAAGAGTGAAACTTACAGCCTCCAAGTCCAATGCATCCTCAAAATCTTTTAGTCTTCTCTCCTCATATTGTTTCTCTCTTGAGATTCTGTTCTGACGAATGACTTCTTTTTTCATGACGAGCCTATTACGAAACGTACAAATAAATGATATAGTCATGTCATGTACTGTTTGTTGTTTTTTAATTATAATGCTTATGGTTCTATTACATCTCTCAAAAGACTCTTTCTCTCTTTCAACACTTGTAACACATTTTATGGACATAAGCCTTTGGTTCAGCAGTATAGGTAAATCTTTATATGTATAAAATATGACTTAAGGTATTTATGAAACTACTGCATAAACAAGTGATTTATTTTTGTTGGGCTTATATTTTCTCATTTTCACTTCAGCCTTTAGCAAAGTCTTTATCACAATAACAGATTTTATGTTTAAAACAAAGATCAATTTCAGTAAAGTAAAATTGATTTAAATTTCTCGACAAATGTTGTCTTAAAGGCTCTTTTCCCATTATTTACATTCTCAAAAGGATATCCATCAGCTTTACGTTGTTTTCACTTATTGTTGTTTCAGGTTTCTTTTTGTTTTTAATCTTAAAGCAATGATGGATCCTCAGAGCTTACTTATTCAAGATGTAAAGAGGGAAACAAAAGGAGGATAAAATACCTGCAAGAGCTGAACGGCAATTCTCCTTTCCTGTTGAGACTGTCTCATCAATCTATTGACCATCATTTCCTCTCTCCTAGCTTCCTATAAAATGCAAACATGATGAGAAAAAGATTAAACTGAATGAAAATTGTACTAGGTATAAGTATTACTCTGTATATGAGCAGAAATAAGCAACATTTAAATATTATAGTTTGTGTGTGGTTAAAACAAAGAAGGCTGACTTTATCCAAGAAATAGAGGACACAATCTTAACTAAAAATGAAGCAGAGAGAGGCAGAGACAAAGACAGACAAATAGACAGAGATAAACAGAGATAAAAACAAAAGCAGAGACAGAGCTGGAGAGAGAGAGAGAGAGAGAGAGAGAGAGAGAGAGAGAGAGAGAGAGAGAGAGAGAGAGAGAGAGAGAGAGAGAGAGAGAGAGAGAGAGAGAGAGAGAGAGAGAGAGAGACAGAGAGAGAGAGAGAGAGAGAGAGAGAGAAAGAGAGAGAGAGAGAGAGAGAGAGAGAGAGAGAGAGAGAGAGAGAGAGAGAGAGAGAGAGAGAGAGAGAGAGAGAGAGAGAGAGAGAGAGAGAGAGAGAGAGAGAGAGAGAGAGAGAGAGAGAGAGAGAGAGAGAGAGAGAGAGAGAGAGAGAGAGAGAGAGAGAGAGAGAGAGAGAGAGAGAGAGAGAGAGAGAGAGAGAGAGAGAGAGAGAGAGAGAGAGAGAGAGAGAGAGAGAGAGAGAGAGAGAGAGAGAGAGAGAGAGAGAGAGAGAGAGAGAGAGAGAGAGAGAGAGAGAGAGAGAGAGAGAGAGAGAGAGAGAGAGAGAGAGAGAGAGAGAGGGGAAAGGGAGTAGAGAGAGAGAGAGAGAGAGAGCAAAGGGATGGTAAGAGAGATAGAGACAGCAACAGAGCGACAAAGAGACAGATAGATAGATGTAAATAGATAAAAAGCAGTTGTAAAACATTTTAGATTAAATGTAAATGTTTTTATCTAATAATAAAAAACCCCCACCCAACCCAACTTTTTAAAATATAGCTGTAAGCTATTAATATTATACTTAGTGGTAAAAACAAATGTAAAAGACTGGTATTATAATTTTCAGCAAATGTGATGTTCATTAAAACATCAGATATAGAAGTTATTTCTTTCTCTCACCTCTTGAGCTTGGTGTGCATTCATCTGATCTCCAAGAACTTTCCTCCTTCTCTTCTCTCTCTCCTCCCTTGCAGAGGCATCTTCTTGCAATCTTTTGCGGATTTTGCCTATATACTCATCGTTGGGGGCAGTCTTGAGCATGTGAATAGGTTCACCTCTGTCTTCATCCCGAGTCATAATGTACTGAATATCAATCTCATCACTAATGAAAATGGGAAATACATCCATTGGTTAAAAACCTGCATCCTTAACTGCACAATTCAAAGAGTAAAACCATTTACTTTTGCGGAATGCAATGTCAAAAAAAATATTCTTAGATTTTGAGACACATTTCATTTGCAATCTCGAGCCATTGAAGAGGTGTATTTTAAGACATGATAATCATCAATGGCTTTCAAAACACTGTATCTCTTATTTGAATTCATTCTCTTAAATTTAAGGCATCATAGAAATTAGATATTTGATGTAATTTGACTCTGCTCTGAATAAATTTGAAAATAAAATTAAGCAGTAATGATTTTATATGATTGTACACGTACTTTTCATCACTAGGGGGAAGCATCATTTTCATTTTTTCCTCAAAAAGTGAATAGATCGTATGGTGTTATCAGACTCTCTTTTTCTGCTGGCATCCTTGCTTGCTTGAATTGCTTTTAATGTTCTATTTGGAGGGGCTTTGAATATGCACAGCTGCAGCACTGTGATGAAAAGAGGAAAGAGAATATTCATTTATCCATCTATTCAACTTCGTACTCCTTTCTTTTTATCTACATACATGTATCTATTAAATTTTTCATCAAAAGCAGGAAAAAATTAATCATCTCAGTCTTATTATATTAGAAGATGTTGGTCACAATTGTTTTTTCTTCTTCTTTTTCATAACAGTTGACCAACTCAATTCTTGAGTATCCCTGTCAGCACTTACAATTTTAATTAAACCTCAAACCATTAACCCAATTTTGATTTTAAAATGATGTGTTTAATTCTGCTTTTAATATCTTTTTAAAACAGCTCTTCCCTTAACACAAGTGAAGGAACTTTGTTGCTGCTCTAGAACCCAGGAGATAGGCCTATAACAGAGAGTAAATTGGTAAGTAACTGCCTTAAAACACTCTTCCTCCCATTGTCAAAATAAATGGACCCCTCCTCTCTCTATCCACACCCCTACCTTCCCAACCTCCAATACATTATACAAGATGCAAGGAATATTATATGGTAAGATATTGTTTCAAAACACAAAAAAACCCAAGAAAAACAAAACAAATGAAAACAACAGTACATTCTGTTTTTTTTTACATAACAACCCAATCCTATCCAATTTGGACAGAATCTGAAATTTTCAAAACTTTATTGAAAGGCAATTGCAGGACCAGCTGCCATATGTACCAAAATGCTAGAGATCTTTGCTGGATCTTTCAACCAGAGCCCAGAGCCTCCTTATTCGAGGGAAAAGTTACGTCTTATAAATATCTACTATCATTATTATTATTAACCTCAAGAAGACAAATAATATCAATTTTCTGTAAATGTTCAGAAGTAATATAAAAGGAAGTAAACCAGTAAGTTGATAAGAGGAAAAGAACCAATATTTCACTTTCACAGGTCCTTGCCATATGAGATATTGTTGTAAATTGTTTTACCAAAATTGAAAGTTATAAGGCTTACTTGATCTTGGCGACCATCTCACTTTGCTTTTCTCTCAACCGTCTAGACCTATTTATAAGTGCAGCTCGCTCATCTTGTCTCTGTTGAAACATGCGCTCTGACTCTTCAAATCTCTCTTTGAAAGCAGTCTGCTCCAATTTAATTCGATGCTCATGAAAACGTTCCACCAAGGCTTGAAGATTTAAATCTGTCTGACGAGGAGTGGCATGTTTCAGTCTCTGTAGATAAAGTGAAATCATATATCAATTCTTGATGCAAATTTATTACAATTCATAAATAATACATTTAACATAGTCATATTATACACAAATTTTGTAATAAATGTGTATCTATATGTGACTATCATAGAGGCAAATTAAACTTATGCCGCCCTCCTCTTTTTCAATTAAAATCAATGTATAACAGTAGCTATTTATTTTGTTCATTCTACAATCTTTGTATAACCTAACTTTTAAACGGCAACATACGCAAAATTCTAACTACATATATAGGCTCAAGTAAAACAAAACTTTCAGATTCTTAGTCAGATGCAAGCTTTTACTTGTGCTGTTTATATAAAGAACAACGTAGAAGTCTAAATATATTGAAACAAAATCCTCCATGTATACACCTTATATCGGTCTACATTTTACTTCAATTAATATCGGTTCAACAGTGTTCATTACCTCATAGTGATTGAATAAATAATATAAACTGCTAAACCAATAGACTTTATCAAAAGGAACAAAAATATATCCATGTCTTAAAGTTGTTTTAACCCCACAGGGACAGTAGAGTAAGAAACTTTCTAACAAATAAATGTCTAATTGACTGTCCCTTAAAAATGTTGGAAAATCTTATCAAACTGTTGTAGGTGAAAATGAAACAAAAGAAAATAGTAAAAAATGTTCACCTGAAGTACATCTCATAGCAAGGAAAAGTCTTGCAGTATTAATTTATAGGGCCTGATTTTGATTAAAATTTCTTCATGGGAAAATAGGGCAAATTGCTTTCTTCATATTTAGATATCTCAAGACATGCATCTTGTAACTAAAGCTGGAATACCATGCAATGTATATGCTTATAACAAATATTTTGACAACACCTTTATCATTTCATTGAATGCAAAAGGGATTGTCTTGAATGTAATAGAATGAGAAGACATGAAGGTAATTGACAATACCATGTGATAAAGATAAAATAAATACTAAGAAAACAATAACTATCTCTTCTATTGCCATAAAAGGAATGCTGCGTTCAAGCCAAACCAAAATCCAGATCCTGAGATCATGGCTTAGACACTCTTTAACATATCATAAGATTCAAGTTAATAAGAAACAAATCAAGTCTTTTCTCTGTTGTGAATAGTTTATGTTCACTTATTTTTCTGTTGATTTTCATTATGTGTCCATCTTCTTTGTGCGTTCTTATATATTCAAATAGATCTGTATGTTTCATCATCTTGATGCTATCTCAATCTTCTGATATTCGACATGTGATTAGCTTGTTGATGTAACAACATATTATATGTGATGAACATTAATAGTAATAATCCTGTCACACAAAAGAACCCGAAATCACAACATGCATTATTTATTGATCATTACAAACAATAATAACACAAGCATAAAATTTTGACAGTGAATAATGAGCACATATATAAAATTGTAATAATTTCATACATCATATCATTTAACGAATTGCCATGCTAAGATGATACAAAAGCATAAGAAGTCCCAAAGTGAAAGATTATGTGATGCTGACATTCTTTTAAGCCATGTAAACATTTTCATTGATATCCACTTTTAAAAAAATATGCAAAACATTGCATTCTTCACCAAAAAAAAAAAGAAGGAAAATGGATGAGAAGGAATGAAAAAGAGCAGGGTAGACTGAGTGTATCAAAATGAAAGAGAGACAACTTTATAAAGGAGAGATAATAATGTACACATTGCCATAATAATTCCAGCCTTGAATTGAGATTGTGATGATTGTACAAGCAAGAGAAGAAAAAGAAAAAGAGAAACAGTGTAAAAGAGGAAAAAGAAGTTCAGATAAACATGAAATCTAAATAATGTCATTGATGTCCAAAACATCAACACAATTGGAGAAAACTGAATAGAAAGGGAAAAATGAAAAGAAATCCATCTGATGTGTGTTCAACACACAAGATTGTCACATTTTAATCAAAAAGGAAGCAGAAAATTTGTTGAAAACAATTGAAACATTTTGAACTTCAATAGTCATGTCATGGAAACTTGACAAGACGTGAAATTTTGAAAATTTGAAAAGAAATGTATAGTTTAGAGAATGTGAAAAATGTGATTGCTCAAATAAGTCACAGTACATAATGCTGTGGTGAAGATAATAAAACAATAATAATCTAAAATAATAAAATAAAGAAAAATAAATATGAAGTCAACTTGTACAAAACATTAAATAAAAAAGATTCTTAAGCCTTTAAAAAATAGATCAAGAAAAAAAAAATTAATACAAAGTGTCGCATGCTTGTATTCAATATTTAAAAGAAAACCATGCTGAAATTACCTCATCCGCTATTTGAGTCTTGTAATGACAAAGGATATAAAAAATTTACAAGAACAGATTCTATAATTATAGGTGTGATGGAATTACAAAATCGATCATAAAATTTTTGCTTTGTTGATATTTCAAGAAAACAACCCACAAATCAATATTCTTCAAACAGTACAATTTTATAACTATAACGTCAAAAGGAAATTGAAAAGTGATAAAACACTACCGGTATGTTGTTACCTTTATGATGAAATAAAAAGCTTAAAAATCATGTTTTCTTTCTCTTAATCTCACTGAAAAAAACTTTGTTACTTCTAAAATATAAGTGATTCAATAGAAAAGTCATTACAAATTATCATACTCTTGTAACATAATAACATTGAACGAGTACAAATTTTCATACCCTTGTATCATACTTATATTGAACTATTCTGAACAAAAAGTAAATTTGTCTTTATTCATACCTCTTTATAGATGCCACTTTCAACTACACCAAGTTTTGCAGGAGCTGCAGGGCGAAGCGTTTCCACATGGCAACGCCTGTTAAATTTGCTTTCTTTTTATTGTTCAAAGCAATGTACATTTGGTAAAGCAGTCTTGTTGCTGTCCCATGTTTCTCTGTCATAATATCTCTTGCAAGATTTGTATCAAAGGAATTCCCAACAGATGCAGAATAGGCTCCAGACGAGTAAAGTTGTTGAGCTTAGAATCTGCCGTTCTGTTAAAAATACAAAATTTATTTCACTAGTATGAACATAACATATTAACTGTACCAGCTTGTATGTTTCTTAAGTTCAGCAAAAAGAATTGTTCTACTTTGAATAATACTTTCATGATGCGATTATAAAATTTGCACCCGCTTTCCAGGAGGAAATGTAGGCCTACATTCAAGCAATTCTTTGGAAAAGATTGTTTGATCTCTATAGAAAAAGTAAATAATTGACAACAGTTTACTTTTTGCCTCTAACTATGACACTAATAAAATCATTCAAAGCAGAGCTAGTACTGAAACTTTGTCTGCATGTCAATGCCTTCACTACTCAAACAAATAGCTAATGATCACGCTTGAGCAATTTCAAATTAGTATGGTAAAAACATAGATGAAGGAAGGTCAAACGGAACCAATCATAGCTCAAAAGCAAAGCAGTCCGACAAGAATTCAAAGAAATATATTATACACATGAAAGATTCACATCAACACTTAATGAACACTGCACCTCACTGCATTGTAATACATAAACATTGTTCTTCTACAATACATCACACGAACTTGCACCACATTACATTAGAATGAGACTAGTGAACCTATTTTCGTCATTTTTATTTCTTTTCTATATACACCAAGTCGAGAGGGTTGAAAGTACTGAACGCATTAGATTACGACACACACAATGTGCT
>JAXRKP010000332.1:162500-170000 GCA_037039925.1 Doris montereyensis | reverse complement strand
TTTTCGATCCTTGTGACGACATCGCCGCTTCTTAAGGCTTCCTATTCTTGTTAGCGCTATCTCGATATCCTATTATGGCGGAGAAGAAATTCCAGGGTGCTCCCTTTGGAACACAAACAGCTCGGTAAGCATCATCATAAAATCAGAATCTGAAAAAGTCATCGTTGTGGCTGTAGCAGAAGGATGTAATCTGTGTAAATATTCATCTTTAAAAATGATTGCTTTATACTTTATTATTATATTTTATATGTGCAGCAATCAACTTGAATGAAATAACAGGATATAATATACCACACTCTAGAAAAAGTTGAGAAAGCCAATAATATCATAGGTTTGTTCTTATTAACTCATCAGTTAAACCAGTGGTCGCCGAACCATGGGCCAGGTTTGGTCCTCAAGTTCAGTTCGTCCGCGCACCTCTATACCACCATAATAATGATCATATATCTTTATTGTCCATTCAAGACAAATTTTCATTTGACAGAGTACTTGGGAAATGGAAAACTTGGAATATACATATTGACATTGAAAATTGGATGCACTTTGATAGATGTATAAAGTTTAAATCACATAACATATTTAAACATGTGGGAAATCTTATTAATTTTTACTTGTTTTTCTGCTTGGTTTAGTTTAGTCAGAATGTGTGCACTGATATAAGTGTCTTATTATAATATTACTTAATGTGAAATATTACAACAAATGACAACTCCACCAATAAAGACAAAACAAACATGCCGTTTTGAGTATAACCATTTGTCAGGCAATGAGAAATATCTAGATCTAAACACTTATTCACGCATCACACAGTGTAATGTCAGAAGGAAAACAGAAAGAACGAAGAAAGAAAGGAAAAGACGGAGATAATATGAATGAATAGAAGAGAAAATGGTTAACACAAAGAGGAAAACAAAAAAAGACCAGGGATGGAGGTTCAGATCCAGAAGAAAAAAAAGAACGAAGAAAAAAGAAGTAAGTATTAAAGAGAGAGAGAGAGAGAGAGAGAGAGAGAGAGAGAGAGAGAGAGAGAGAGAGAGAGAGAGAGAGAGAGAGAGAGAGAGAGAGAGAGAGGGAGGGAGGAGAGAGAGAGAGAGAGAGAGAGAGAGAGAGAGAGAGAGAGAGAGAGGGAGAGGGAGGGAGAGAGAGAGAGAGAGAGAGAGAGAGAGGAGGAGAGGAGGGAGAGAGAGAGAGAGAGAGAGAGAGAGAGAGACAGACAGACAGACAGACAGACAGACAGACAGACAGACAGACAGACAGACAGACAGAGTCAGAGACAGAGAAAGAAATAAAGAGAGGTGTGAGTATGGTTGACAAGAAATGAAGAGGAGAAAGACATGACAAGATAGAAGAAATGATAGAGAAGGACTGAACAGGTAGTGCAAACAGGATAGAAATTTACAATAAATAAGGTGCGAAAAGTTTTTTTGCAAGACAGAAGACAAAAAAATATATTGTAAGGTATTATATAACATTAAAATTAGAAAGTATTAACTATCATGTTCACTCTCTCTCTCTCTCTCTCTCTCTCTCTCTCTCTCTCTCTCTCTCTCTCTCTCTCTCTCTCTCTCTCTCTCTCTCTCTCTCTCTCCCCCCCCCTCTCTCTCTCTCTCTCTCTCTCTCTCTCTCTCTCTCTCTCTCTTTCTCTCTCTCTTCCTCTCTCCCTCTCCCTCTCCATCTCCCTCCCTCTCCTCCCTCCATCCCTCCATCTCTCTCTCTCCTCTCTCTCTATCTCTCTCTCTCTTTCTCTTTCTCTCTCTCTCTCTCTCTCTCTCTCTCTCTCTCTCTCTCTCTCTCTCTCTCTCTCTCTCTCTCTCTCTCTCTCTCTCTCTCTCTCTCTCTCTCTCTCTCTCTCTCGCTCTCTCTCTCTCTCTCTCTCTCTCTCTCTCTCTCTCTAAAGATAAAAGGTTAATAAAAATTGAAAGACTACATTACATTTTCAAATTCTTAACTGAAGGACAACCTGTCATTGCATAATCAAAGCCCAGTGAAATCTGTTTATACTCATCATAACCCAAAGAATATGATACAAATTAAGATTTTTCATTATTGTCTGTTTTTTATTTCCAGATTTGATGTAACGGGAGTTCATCCAAAGACCAAAGTTCCAGGAAGCTTTACGCAGATACCATATGATAAATACTCTACGTTGGAATTGGTAAGACATAACGTTATTTCCCTTCAAAATTCTGTAGACATCAAAAAGACATGTTAAGTTACCCTATTCTTCCTAACCCAGGGGGTGTGAAAATGTAAAGGGGTGGGTATCTATAAAAGGGATAAAAAATATCAGAAATCTATTTAAGCCAAATCATCACATTGTGCCTACAATGCTCACCTTGCTCAATGATGATGATTGTTTGCCAAACCTTACATCCAGTGCAACATTCCTGTTTCCTTATATGGACTTATTTAGTTAGGCAAAAGGTAATGTTTGCAAAAAAATTGTTTTCATTGAATTTATCTCTTACTGTATCTAGATCTACATTACTAACGTGTTATGTTTTGCAATGTGTAATGTAATGGTGTGTTATAAGTAAAAATTGATACTAGTATGGTAGTGAATGAGGGTGGCCTAAGCGGGGGGGGGGGGGTGTTTATGAAGGCAAGGGCGTTTATTATGAAGAATACAGTATTCATTCTAGTTAAAATGCCAGCATTCTCAAACCAAAATAACAAATAATAAGAAATGTCAACTACTGAATTGATAAAGAATTAGAGATAATGATTTTTTTTATTAATGCGTCATTTCTTTAGAGAGAGTCTTATTACATAATGTGACATCAAATGAGTGTATATCTTCACTGATTTGTTATTAACAATATTAATTTCCTTTCACAAATTTGATGCATTTATATCCAAATATGAAGCAACACCATTTTAACTCTTACTCTGGTAATAAAATTAAACCCTTGATGTCCCGCAGCAGCCATAAAACCCTTAGAAATTCATGAAATGCTACGTCTTTTAAAACGGTAATAAAAGAAATATTTGTTACACTATTTAAATGACCTTCATATTGTTGGAATTAAGTTGAATATGAAAACAGTGGCTTTCAAATAAGTGACAACTGATACTGACATGTTCTCAATTGTAAGCATGAAGGACAAACAATACAACAGTAATAGCAACAGTTTAGACTTATAAACTAATACTGGAAAACATTCACATTCTAACACCTCTGGTCAAATATTATTCATAATTTGAAGATCATGTGCAAGGCCTTCATCACAAAAAAAATGTTCAAACCAATCACGACGATAAAGATGTCAGTGGCTGAATGATAAGGCCAGAGTGTGCTCGGCAGAAAACAAGGCCCCTTTTGGCGATTAACCGCCAATACACGGATTTTTACTGCCATTTTTCTCAGCCAGTGTTAGGGTAATTTAAGTCAAAATTTTTATTGTTTTTACCTACCCTTGCCTACAAAATATTTTGTAAGAAAAAAATTGTACGTCATATAGACATTTTTCTGTCATGAACTTGTAGATAAATGATCATTCTACCCGAATATGCAAAGAACAGAAAATCAACCTTTTGGTCCCAAACTTGCCAGTCCAGGTGTCGCCCCCCCCCCCCCCCCCTTAATACGCATTTTCCCATTCAACCTATATGCAAATGGGTACAAGTACTAACTAGGGAGCAAAAGAAATGCGTCAGACTAGAGACAAGAGTTAATTATTATCACCTGTTTCGCTTCACGCTATTGAAACCGGATAAGCTCTGGCTCTACGGGCTGTAATGGCCTTGAAGGAACTTAACTATAATCACGATGATGTTCATGCAAAGCATAAACAAATAACAGCTGATGACTTAGCTCATTAAGTTTGCTCTTATTATCAATGCTTTATTCTCGCAAGACGGTGACTAAAAAACAAAGATTTCGTAAGTAGAAAGACTCCTGAATGATATTCATAACTTGCAACAACTATTAAAAATCTAATATGTTTTTGTCAAACAGAAACGTAAACTTGGACCAGGCACGTACAACACCATTGTAGGTGGGTTCAGTCCAAACAGTGTTGAAAACAAGGCCTCTGGCCCAGGATGGTCCAGACAGCTTGAAGTGGAACGACTTGCCGCTTTACCACATCTGCTTTACAAGGAACAGTGGGAGGAGAACAAGATGCTAGTACGCAGTATTTTATATTTTAAAAAGACTTATTTTTGGAACTTTTTTGTCTTGTTATACACCAAGTTTGAGGTTGATTGAAGAAAACAGTGTTTTATATTCAGTAGTTTTCAATAAAAATCCTTTAGTGAGATTTTAAAGTGCACGATACAACTGCATAAGTCTCAGTAAAGTATTGTTTATAAGTCAAAACTATGGTAAAAAATGATATACATAGCTTTATTATTATCTTTCACAAATAACACTACTTTTACAGTGTCTAAAACATCAATAATATAACATAAATAAGACTTTTTTTCATAAAGACACGAAAAAATTTAGGTATAATTGACATTATCCTACAACTCTTCATTTTGTTCTCTTTTTTTTTATGCGTGTGTATCTGCTGTCTTATGATGTACCTGAGTTGATAGTATTCTCAGACTTATTTTACTTTTTGTTAAACCTGAAATGAATTTACTATTTTGTCAAATAATTTCATACCTTTTTTCTTCTCTTCAAATCCTTATTTAGGATTTATGACCAACATGGGCAAGCAAATACTGCAAATATGTCTTGTTTTAGCCATCACAATAACATTACATTAGAAACTCTATTTTATACCTGTTTACTTAGATATTAAGCCATGTTCCTTCATTTTTTATTTAGAACAATTTTTAGAGCTGATTTTGTTAAATCTAGATAAACATTTAAGTTTATCAATTTCTATATCAAGCTATCAATTGGTTGTCAAAATATGATAGCTGAAGAGTAGTGCATGTCAGTTTTGTGAAAAATGTATTTTATCCATATGTAAGGCCTATGAGCATACTTATGGATAATTTACTTACAATTGAATGCAATGAGATTTTGATTTTGTGTTCAAGTCTTGATTCGATTTGATGACTAATGATTTCGAAATACGATTGGACATGTAATCATATTGTGTTAAATGAAATTGAATGAGTTTAGTTTACCTACAATCTCATACTTTTTCTTTCTAACTACATCCTATCAGAAAAGAAAATTGGGTCCTGGATCATATGAAATCAAAGATTTTGTTCAAATGAATGACCTGAAGCCAAAAAGTGGTAGAGGCATCTGTGATTATCTTGCTTCAAGATTTGACAAGGGAATAGTGGTAAGAATTAGTCAGTGAAAAGTTTTTGTATGGAATGGCAAAAAGGATAATTTTTAAATAATGACCCAAGTACATAGATGTAAGATATAGATGTCATAACTTTAAAGGCAATAAACTATTATATCAGCCTTTTAAGAAAGCAGTGTAAAAGGGAAAGCAAAAAGAGTTAACAACATAACGAGACAGAGTTATCTATTGTGAATCATTTAGATTTAAAAATTAATGTCAAAGAGAGTTATAATGAAAAAAATATTGAAGCATTGCTGATTGAATTAATAAAACAGAAGGTAAAGAACACTGAAATAAAACTAAATATTAAGTCTTTGTTATCTAGAACGGGGTAAGGAGATACAATATTTAGTGTTACACTAAAAAGACATTTTCTTATTTAATAAAGGCGTTTTAAGGCCTGGAGAATTTACTTGCTGTCACAATGAATTTTATATCAGAAATCGCACAGTGATAGTTTTCACAAGATATCAAGAAATAAAATTTATTGCAGTTCAATAGAGCTCACTTATATTGGCATTGGATTACCCTCTGTGTAAGCTATATAAAATATGCATGCTTAAAACAGCATCCACTGATGTCCTACACTACAGACAGGACTTTGTGCAAAAAAATGCACCACCGCACACTGACTACCAAGGGAAAAATTGATTCTTATCGACATGAAAATTCATGATATAAAAAATGCAATACTGTACCAAGAAGGAATAGTTGACTTGGTGCTCTCATGTGACTCTCGGTGTAGGCTAGACCCCCATGTAAGCTACAATATTGTTATTATTGTACCTATACATTAGACCCATTACAGGCCATTCTTTTCTTTTCCTGTTTTTTTTTTTACTAGCCTGTATCATTTAGGCATAGGGCCTTTGGTACTACTTACTGTGGCATGGTTATACCATGATGATCAATCACGCTAGCAGCTTCCTGTGACTGTTCGTAGGTGTGTGTGTGTGTGTGATATCAACTTGCGCACCATGGAGTCTGTGTCGAGGTTATCACAGACAGTAAGGGAGACTGGAACGGCTTGGGTCCTCTCAGAATGTGCACCTGTTAGCACTGCAGTGTCTTTGATCAAAGTTAACACTAGAGTAGTGGATAATATTGTCTGTCTAGCATTGTACATATCGTAAATTGTAGTTGTATACACGATTACAACAGGACTCGGCTACAACAGGATTTTCCCCCAGACCCACCAGTCCCATTGTAACCGAGTTCCACTGTACTCAAATATGAAACATACGATATAGCTATATATGATATAAACATAAAATTAGTTTGATGATAGGAATTACCTGTAAATATGTCAGCTATCTCTTTAATATAATGGGATTAGAACATCTGTAACTAGTTTGTATTTTGTTGTTTTGGTTTTGTTTGTTTTTTTAAAAGAATGCAACACCAGGACCAGGAACCTATGGCATTGGCGGTGTACCCCAAAAGGCCTTAGAAGAAAAGGATCAAAAATCAACCAGTACCAAGGGAATGCTGGATGCAGGGGACCGCAAACGTAACTTACCGTCTGTGGTAAACAAATTTTTCGTACTTTTGAGTCTATTTTTTCTTTAAAAAAGAAAGCCATTTTGTCACTTCGTAGCAAAGAACAACGTTTGAAGGGTTTTTGATACAGACAGACAGACAAACAGACACAGACTCAGGCATACAGACAGGCAGACAGAGATAGAAAGACAGAGACAGACAGACAGAGGGAATTAAATAAAATTAGATTAACGGTTTGTGGTTAAATTAAAAAACATGCATGCTGACAGTAATACTCAAGAATGGAGTTGGTCAGTTATCATGAAGAAGAAGAAGGAGGAGACAAATAGACATACAGACAGGTAGACAGAAAGGCAGAGACAGAGGCAGAGACAAAAGACAAATGCAGAGAAACAGGGACAGAGAGAAAGAGACAGAGAGAAAGAGATCGACGTACTGACAGAGATTGTAATAGCCAACACTAAGAGTTTTATGTGTAAACTGCAAAACATGAGTGTTGGTAATGAATAACATGTATTCAAACCCAAAATGATATGGAAGTAAAATGAATTTCACATTTTCTTTCTTTTGCTCTTATATTAAATTTAATTACACCAAGCACGCTTTGAATTTCATCAGAAACTTTCATTAACACATAGTTCTGGTGGTCTAGTGGTAGGAAGTCAGATTTAACATTGTGAGGTTTGGTTCAGATACTAGTTTTTCTTTTAGTTAACCCAGATTCAAATCGGTACCAGTACCA
>JAXRKP010000332.1:147500-160000 GCA_037039925.1 Doris montereyensis | reverse complement strand
CTTTGGAAAAATGGTTCAATATCCTGAAGTGCCCACAGACAGAATATTTCTGTTCTCACAAGCACATTATCCAAAAGGAAAGGTATGTTTGACATAAAGAATAGTAAAATATGTTTAACATGTGGAAAAGTTACAGGTTGCCCCATGTATTTATTAACATAAAGAACATTGATTTCCAGTTAAGATTTATGCTGGGAGCAACTCAAAGATACATATTGATAGTAATGTGTGATCAGTCATAATGAAATTCATGGCGTGAATTGAAAATGTCAGGCTTAGAAATTTTTTATTTATATAATATATTTATGGGATGAGACATCTTACACATACAATTTCCACCATCAGAAAATATTTCACAGTAGAGACAAATACTTTGACATTTCAGGAAGAAGTCAACAAAGAGTGTCTCATCATTTGGCTGTTTAAATTTTATATTTTTGTTTCATGGTTTTAGATGATTCCGTTAAAGGGCAATGGCAGCATAATTTCTAGATTTTTAAAGTACAGTGAATCTCAACTTTAACCCAAGAAGCGCACAGTACGTTTTATTTTTTTTTACCCGAGAAGAGCGCAGGACGTACAAGTATATTTTTTCGTTTTTTGGGGGTGTGGCCAGACCTGCTTCACTGATCATTTCCCACACCTCTGACCGGTGACCAGCAGCAGGTGTGGAATATGGCCCTCGCGTATCGTCGTATTAGGACCATCGTGACTGACAGCTCAATTGAAATTGGAAAGTGAATTTTTCGTTTGATTGGCATTTAGCTTTTTGTGATTAGCCAATAAACCTGCATTATGCTTGACCAACAGAAAGCAACTTCTTTGGATAAATTCAACACATGCCCTCTGTGAACACACACATTTACATGAGCTTAAATTGATTGGTCCTCCCATTTCAATACTATTAGATTTATCTGGGTGAATGTGAAATACTGACAAATGACAAAATGAAAGAGTGGGAGGGAGGGAGGGAGGGAGAGAGAGAGAGAGAGAGAGAGAGAGAGAGAGAGAGAGAGAGAGAGAGAGAGAGAGAGAGAGAGAGAGAGAGAGAGAGAGAGAGAGAGAGAGAGAGAGAGAGAGAGAGAGAGAGAGAGAGAGAGAGAGAGAGAGAGAGAGAGAGAGAGAGAGAGAGAGAGAGAGGAGAGGAGGGAGGAGAGAGGGAGGGAGGGAGGGAGGACAGAGAGAGAGAGAGAGAGAGACAGACAGACAGACAGACAGACAGACAGACAGACAGACAGACAGACAGACAGACAGACAGACAGACAGAGAGACAGAGAGAGAGAAGAGAGAGGAGAGAGAGAGAGAGAGAGAGAGAGAGAGAGAGAGAGAGAGAGAGAGAGAGAGAGAGAGAGAGAGAGAGAGAGAGAGAGAGAGAGAGAGAGAGAGAGAGAGAGAGAGAGAGAGACAGACAGACAGACAGACAGACAGACAGACAGACAGACAGACAGGCAGGCAGACAGACAGACAGACGAACAGACAGACGGACAGGTAGACAGACAGACAGATAAACAAACAGACGAGAGAGAGAGAGAGAGAGAGAGAGAGAGAGAGAGAGAGAGAGAGAGAGAGAGAGAGAGAGAGAGAGAGAGAGAGAGAGAGAGACAGACAGACAGACAGACAGACAGACAGACAGACAGACAGACAGACAGACAGACAGACAGAGAGACAGAGAGACAGACAGACAGACAGACAGACAGACAGACTTACCTTCCCTTCATGTTCAATATTCAATGACAGGGTAGGGTTGCCTGGGTGGAGACGGCCAGGGCTACAAGATGCATGCTCCATGAGGTTATTACATAACATGACTGATAAATGCGTAACCTTCCCGCTACCACCTTTACTAAGACATAATGCTAGCTGTACAGTGCTTTAGCTAGAAGAAAGGGGTGTCTATCCAGTGCTGGCTTCACGTTCCACGGCAGAGCCTCTCTGGCTGGAAATGATCGGGGCAATTGCGCTTTTCTTGGGTTAACAAGCTCGGATTCAACGAGACCTTGGGTCCAACGAGGTCAATAAAAATCTTTGATTGTTTTCCTTAATTAAGCCAATAAAAACATCTCAGGCCCAACGAGTAAAAAGAGTGACTTTAGCTCTAACGAGATTCAGTATTGGTTTGACTGGCATCATTCCATGGGGAAATATTTTGTTTTGTTTTAACTTCTCAAAACAAAACAAAATAAACTCACATAACCCACAGAACATCAATCTAGTCCCCATCACAGTTTTAGATCTATGAATGTACGAATATATGTAGAGAGGGTGGGAAAGAAAGGAGGGGGATGTTGCGTAGTACATATCAAGATCAGTGTTGACCGGGACATCAGGCGATGCCAATGCCATGCATACATCCGGACAGAGGTGTTTGGGATTAACTAGTACACACCGTAACTTACTTCCCATACCTGCACCCTATTGCTTTATTCTTGATGTGTGATTCTGGTTGATTTTCATACATCATGTTTTTGGCATAAGTGTATCTTGAGACAGGTTAACATGATTTTTTCCTCAGCATTTCAAGCAATGAGCAAACCAATCAACCTTACAGATTGGATAGACACACAAACAAAAACTCACACAAAACCCCAAAACTAAACTGAACAGAAACAAAAGATTCAAGTGCGTTAGCACATGATTTGGTTCACCAACTCGTAGCTGGTTGTCCCGTCATCCCGTTGCCATTCAAGGAAAATATTTTGTTTATTTTTAAACCGCTGAAGAGACACCTTAGGTTCAATGAAACCTCCAGGACGGTCCATACAATCTTTTGAATCTGAGGTTTACTGTATATTAAAACATTGAGGATTTTGGTTGTTTAAGACAGAGGTCATGGGTGTGACAGATTAAAGGCTTCTTGTTGATTTTTGAAATATTCGTTTTCAATTTCTCATTCTTCTTCTTCACCCTTCTTTTTCTCCTTCTCTTTTTTCTTCTTCTTATTTTTCTTTTTTTTCTCATCTGCCCCACTGTTGCTGTTTCTCGTCTTCTTTGCCCTTACAACAAAGAATTTATGCTCCTTATATACTACATAAATTCCTATCCTATATGACATGACGCTTGACCTCATGATAACATTTTAAAAAAAAAAGTATTCAGAACACATCAAGATAAAATAATTTAGTAACTCGAAATGAGACTTATATTATATATTGAAATTTCACCCATGAAGGGCTAAATCAAAGCTTCACCATCTCCCATTGCTCTGTATTTTTTAAAAAAGTTTCCAGAACACATCAAGATAAAATAATTTAGTAACTCGAAATGAGACTTATATATTGAAATTTCACCCATGAAGGGCTAAATCAAAGCTTCACCATCTCCTATTGCTCTGTATTTGACGTCAAGCCAGCTCTCTTTGTCATTTATTTTCAGGATGCTCCAGGCCCAGGATCTTACTCTGTCCAAACCTTGTCCAAACCTCAACATGTTAATAGTCCAGGATTTTTGTCATCAGCCAGACGAGATGATAAGATGTCACAAAAATTTTTTACAAGGAACTTTGTACGTTATTATTTATCAAATCCTATAAATGTTCAGAGTTATTATCACTTTATGCCACTTATATATTTTTAATTCTTCTTAATTTTAAATTGTTTTATCTGTTTTTTCTTCATGGGCTTTTTGTATTGTTGCTTTTTATTATTTTTTAATTTTTGCTTTGTTGTGTTGGAAATTTGGGTGAAAAAGGAATGTTTTCGAGAGGAGCTGTTATAGTTTAAATGGTAAACTTAGGAACAAGTTAATCAAAGAATACCTCAGCAACATCTTGAAGAGATGTATGAGGATCAACAGCTGCCATACTGGAAGAACACAAAAAAAAAAGATTTAAAAATCAAATAAAATGGATAAGCCGTTCCAGCTTCATTGTTGAATCCATTCATTTTCAGAATCCCGTCGGTGCCGGTCGTTATGACATACAAAAATATGAAGAGGCTCAAGATGTCAATGGTCATTCAAGTGTTTTCAGATCAAAGACAGGAAAGCCAAATCTACAAATGTCCAAATTTTTGCAGTACGTATCGTGATTTTTAATGTATTACACATATATTTATACTTTTTGTGTAGTAAACATAAGTCTTAACAGTTTCAAAACCTGAACACTTTATTGCCTTAGAGTGAGGAGGAGTAAGTTGAAATGACAGCAAAGATATTTTTTAGAATCAGTTTGTCCCGTTTCAATATCAAATGATTCCTTTGATGTTCAATGTCTTTAAATATCACCCGGCTTTGATGGTAGGGTGCCGTCGGTAGCCGAGCGGTTAGGCTGCCGTACTGGGGATCATGAGGTCTTAAGTTCGAATACTATCAAAGCTAAATCCGACTTAATGATCCTTGGGAAAGACACATAACATGCATTTCCCCCAATCTACCCAGGGGCAAATGGGTACAAGCATTAGCTTGGGAGCAAAAACCTGCGTCAGACTAGTGTCCTGGCCAGGAGGTGATTATTGTCACTTGTTCCGCTTCATGCTACTGAAACCGGTATAAGCTTCGGCTCTATGGGCCGTAACGCCCCTGAAGCAACTTTACTGGGGTTTTTTTTACTTTGATGGTAGGAAAAGAAAAGAGATAGCTTTATCTAAAACATGTTTACGTATTAATTTGTAAAAGTTTCTTAAAGGACAAATATGTTATCCTGCAATTTTATGCTATTTTTAGACACTTAACAATTTTACAAAGGAAATCAAAGCTGCAGTACTGAAATGTTAGGGATTAGAAAATAAAGTCTTTTTCTTTTCTTTTTTCTTTTCTGTTATTTAGTGACAGTTGTTGGTACTATTTTTGTATTATATCTCTATACACACACATGCACACATGCAAATATACACAAACATACATACAAATAAATTGTTTTTCATACCATGTTAGATATTAATGAATTAGAGCATAAAATTGATGACAAGAATCATTGAAATGGCAAACTAATCAAGATTTGACATTGCATAATGTAAATCTATTGAAAATTTTAACATATTAAAAAAAACCCCAAAAGATATAGATCAAATTTGGCTTTCTATTTTGTTACATCTAGGATAGTCATGAGCACTTTCATTTATCACTATTTATGTTTTACTGATTCGTCCTTCCTGAATTTCCTTTTCAGGGAGAGAATTAGAAGCAAAGATATTCCTGTTGAGGACCGACCATTCTTGTCCAATTCTGGTAAACCCAGGATGACCCGTTCCATCACTGTTATGTAAAAAGGAATACAGTTACATGAATTTGTTTTGTCCAAATTCACTAATGCTATAACATTATGTTTACCATAAGTAAGAGTTAACATAAGAGTCCCATTAATTAAGGTATGTAACATTCAGTCGGACAATCTTATGGCCGTTAGTGAAAGAGAAGGCATGCAAGAATAAATTTTGAGAATTCCATAAGATAAAGTCTCACCATGAATGATTTCATAAAGTGCTAAAAAGATATCTTATATATTGATACTGATAAGATAAAAAACAAAAAGGAGATTATATGTGTTGATTTCATAAAAGATTTTTACTCTTTACTAAAGCAATATTTTTCCTTGTTATTTTTCTGAAAGTTTTTAACTTCCATCTGTGTTTACATTGAAAGAATTTGTAAGCTATGCGATGTACTGAAAATCTTGACAAACGTATATACTTAGTATTCTTAAGGAATTTTAGAGACAAATGAAATGATTGAAATTTTTATAACTTTCAAAATATTAATAGGTTTTGATTCCATAAACGTAACTATACATAAACTTTACAGCTATTATTAAAAATAAGAGTTCACATGATAGATTAAAACTTAAACTTATCAGAAGGTCCTATCTCAAGCCTTATTATTATTTATGTACCATTCCTTTGGGACTTTGAGGACTAAATTTTTATAGATTATTATTTCATGGGAAAATCAAAACAAAGCATGATTACAAAATACTAAATATTTATATAATAATCGTTGTGTGATTTATACCTTCACCTTGTCTTATGAAAATAATTTGTTGATTCATTTCTTGTTGATTAATTTCTTAAACTTGAGCTTCATTTGTCCAACATGTCACATGTCATTACTTGTTATTGGAAAGGGGTAAATTGATGTTCTTGTTTTTCACTTCTTGTATATTGTGGAAATGAGATAGCAAAGCCCATTGTGAATACATGGGCTTCCTGGCACTACTGAAAATTTTTTTTTGCTGACTATTCTGTTGATTACACTGTTTGTTAATTGGTTTTGACTTTCCTTGAAATTTGTGTGTTTGCCTTACTTTCAGTTAATCTCATTCATAAAATGAAGCATTGAGCAGCTATTGACAAGTGTGTCGCTAATATGTTCAATATTTTATCTCGTCTCTAATTCCAATGATAAACTAAACACGAAACACTAAATACCATTCTTTACCATCATTCTTTTAAAAGTCATTGCCACCTTTATGAAGCTATGAGTCAGATAACATGTACATTTTAATAACTTTTTTGTGTGTGTGCACAATATAATTATTTGCCTCAAATCCTTTCAGTATTTCTAGGTTTTACTTTTTAAAGTTCAATTTCTTTTTATCAGTATTATTACTATTGTTACTCATCCTGAATTATATATTGAACAACCTCTAACATTCTCACTTTGTAAAAATTTGTATTCTACAGTGGAACTCGGAAGTAGCGAGATCACCGGGACTAACCCCAAAATCTTGCTATTTCCGAGCTGTCTTAAAAAGCATTGAACAGGTATGCAACTCATATCAGTGAAGAAGACAGATAGTTTATTGGTTACTTTCCTTGACAGGAATGTTTATTAAACGTGATAAATATGTTTGAGATTTCACCCCCGTTTTAGTCGTTTTGTTTTGTGTGTCCCCCCTCCGATCGTACAGATGGCACATGCCAAGATGCCCCTCATTTCCCTGTCATTACTTGGCACTTACCTACTGGTCTAATCCAGAAGGCTTGAAATCGTTGACACTTGAAATATGGAGATGGAATAAAAGTGAGAACAGAGCGATGCTATTAATCTAGACTAGCTCCCCTCTCCTCCACTCACTGTCATCAATTTGAAATCATCAATTCGTACAGTTAAGTGCTACAACATGCTACATGCACACGCAAGCCAACCTACAGGTTATACTGTATGATGACAAGATGATGTGCAACTAGATCTAGTGATTTTTGTTATTGCATATGTGGGTTTTTTATATGTACAAAATTTTATTTTTTTAATACGATTTGTCTCTTCTTTACGGGTGTTGTTTATTTCAGAATACCATTAGACTTAGATAAGAAGAGGGCCTTGCTAAATTCGAGTTGGCTTTCTTTTTTATCTTGCTATTGATGAGATGTTTTTTATTCATTTAAAGAAGGAAAAAAATCGGGCTTTTGGATTGATCGCGCTATTTCCGAGTTCTCATTTTTCCCAAGCTCGCTTCTTTCGAGTTCCACTGCATTAAGAAGATGTCTGGCAAATGTGACAGATTTTTTATATATGAAGATAAACAAAATCTTCCTTCATGAGAAGATAATTATTTTACAATTCGAAAATTAAAAACCTTGTTGATATTTTAAAGACATATATCATGATAATTTTAACGGAAATTAGATATTATTTAACCATGCAACGGTAAATTTGACTTATCTTCACATATTTTATGCTTCTATGTGAATTTTACTGTATTTCAGGTTTAATAAAAAATTCCCTTCTCCTGATCTTAATCCATAAATCAATTTCACACACTGGTCTAGTCTCAGCTCTCTCAGCTCAAAACTTTGGTATGTAAAATCCAGCTGCCATAAAATCAGCAATATGAATTTTGTGATAAATTAATTAATTGAATTCATATTGATCCAAATCAAATGAGTAAAATCCACCTTGGGACAGTAGCTGTCTGTTAAAGTTTTCTAAACACTGAGAAAGAACTGATATCCTCCCAGACAGCAATGGTTTGTCACATGTAGTTGACTGAATCTTTACATGCTCTCATTCAGCTCTGCCTAAATTAGTTAATTAGTTCTGTAGAGGTAGAAGGCAGTGGCTAGATAAAGTATCTAGGGAAAACACAACAGGAACCTCAGAAACAAAGTATAAAGCCTTGAATTTGTAAATCACCTTGACAACAAGAAAGCGACAAAAATTTGATGTTATGTGAAGTGCTAACAACACATCCTAGATGCCAATTATTTAAATCTAAAACAGTTGTTCTACCGACTAACGAAAAGGTGCTGTACTAGATACATGTACTTAAAATTTATGTTTGATATCTATTTTGCTTGCACTTGCGGTCTTTACAGTTTTGTGAGCTGAGCTTTAGTGCTGGTGTTGCTTTTATGCTGTTGGAAATGTAGTTAGAATAGGTGTGATGGGATTTTGTACTGTGGCATCTGACATAAGCATGATTCTCTTTTCGTGTTTCTTTTCTTGTCTCTATGTATTCTTTAGCTCCCCCTGGAGCCTTGATTTTTATATTAGCAAAAGTTCATCAATGCTGTCACCAGCACATCAATGTCTATTTCTGCAACAAAAGAGTTGATCGCTTTATTCAATAGCTCTTGCCAACAGTCATCACAGTTTCTTTCAATTTCAATGAACTGCTTGGAATTATAAACCATCCTTATCAAGTATTTATTTTTTCTATGCGAAGATATCATTGTATAAAAGCGAAAAACTGCTAATGGATACGAGATATAATGGTCCGTGTTTTTCCCCACATCCTCACACAATGATATTTAATTGGATTGGATTGGATTGGATTCTACTCACATCCTCACACAATGATATTTAATTGGATTGGATTGGATTCTACTCACATCCTCACACAATGATATTTAATTTGATTGGATTGGATTCTACCCACATCCTAAGGTGATTTCATGGTTTTTCGTAGGATTTAATTTTTACAAATTTTGCCCAGACTGCCCTGTAAACAGCCAAGGGATCTTTAACGTACATAGTGTTGTTATCTGCACACAGGACCTCCGTATTAATATTATCGTCTGTCTCTGATTGAACTAGGTGTTGATCCACCTACTTGGACCAAGGGGGATGAGTTTTTACTCAAATAATTTGTCAAACTATTGGGCATAAACCAACCTCTTGGTTGAGAGGTCGACACCTTGCCTCTGGACCAAGTCAACCCCCCCCCCCCCCACCATATCATGAGAATAATCATCCTTTAGTATATATTATTATTATCATTTGCACTCAAGAGCTTATTCAAAAGAAATTTTAAATTTTAGCTTTCTTTTGAAAACAAAACATAACCTGTGAAAGGCGTAACCATTTAGCATTCCTTTTATAACAAATATAAGCTTATACACATTCAAGCTTCCTTTTCTTTGTGGAGTAAATCTAACTGTCACTATTATCAGTCTGTGTCATTTATTTCGATATTTTAATGAAATTCACAAAACCACCTTTCCTTCTGTTCACTGTTATTGTTATAATTTTCACTTTTGTAACTCACCCACTTTGATGGAAAATATTTCTCCCTGCTTAATAAAATTCTTTGACCTAAAAAAAACTACAATATGCATCAGAGATTTGAAAGGTCTTTGAATGATAAAGTACTTGTACAATATCTAAAGAATTCAACAAATGAAAATGAAAATGAAAGAAAAAATATTAATGAATACAACCAGAGAACAGATTGTTTTTACGGTAACTCCTTGATGATATTTAATAATATGAGCATCATCTAATTAGTATTCATCACTTTCAAGATATCATCCATCTTTTCCATGTGCATATACGCAAACGCTGGTCACAAAAACAAAAATTAAAAATCAAACATTTTTCAGGAACAACACATCTTGAAATAACTGTATCTCAGTAGATGACAGTTTTCTTCTGCCCAATTGACACAAAGCTACTGTGTTTCAAATTATTTGATTTAACGCTTTATTTTCTTTCACTTTCAATTTTCATAGAGCTTGAACGAGACAAGTTTATTTGCCATACTCACACAATCAGTATTACTTTAATTGTTTTATTAATGGTTTGGTTTATTTTTTGCACAAATAGTATTCACTACCTTGTTATCAATGTACATGTATGATGTTTTCCTTATTGTCCTCAATTTTATCATGTTGACATGGTCAATTTATGCAAGTTTTCCTCCTTTACTTCTATATTGAATGCTTCACTTTTGGCCTGTACTGAAAGTTGTCTATACACATGTATATTTAATAATTGACATTTAATATATTGTTATTTCATTGAAGTTGGTTTCCACTTGCACCGAACTAATGCTTATTGTACACTTCTATTCTTCTACATTGCTTAGTATTCTTCTCTCTGGTATGCCAATGCTAAGTTGAAGTAAAATGGCCATGTCGGTGCGTTGGATCTTTTCTCTAGATGTGTGTCGTTAACACTAGCACTGGGTAATTACCATAATATTTATTCATTGAGCTTTGATTTTAATTTTGATCCATATATTTGTATACATATATATAATATACACATGTACATATCTCTCTTGATATGGTACTGATTTCCCTGGTTTGACACTTGATATACAAGTACTGTATATTTGTAGATAAGTATGTTGATAATATGTCTGGTCAAATGATGGTAACTATTTCAAGGTTTTAATTTTATGTACGCTTACTTGGGAAGTTAAATTTTGATAAAAGTCGACAAAAGTGCATTCAAATTCAATTTACTTTACACCATCATCAAAAGCTGGGCATCAGTAGGCAAAATTTGTCAAAACTTTAGCTTGAGCTCATTCAAGCTATTCTAAATAAAACTGTATAGGAGGCCAGCACCCATTGTTTTGGAAATGTCAAGACACAGATTTTGGAATATCCTCACTATCAATTTTCCATATCTAGAGAAGGCAATTTTTTTTTATACACAATGTATATTGTTATATACCTTTCTTGAGTGACTGTTATCTTCTTACACCTTTAAAATAATAATTTACTTTCTCTAATGGAGTCTATGGTGTACTTTGTCTTTGACCGCCACATTTCAATTTTGAAGATGTAATAAAATACACTTTTGCTTTTATTTTGGGTTTCATTTCATATTACGTTTTGCTTGCTCTCCATAACTATGGCTTTTATTCATGTTAGGTCTTTGCATGATAGTTAACAATCATTGTTGTGGACTGACAATATGACATGGAACATCAATGAGGCAAGATACAATGACACACAATGACACAGGAATTTTTACAAGGCCACCCGCTACCTAGGTAGTTGAAAGATGATTGTGGTAGTTGTATTTTATCTTTCACTTCACTCTTTGCTTTCACTTGTCTTTGTGTTGTTGTTTTCTTTCGATTTACTGTGAGGTTGTTATTGCCATATATTAGGGTCTAAATTTGAACAACAAATCTCACTTGAGCATTGATGTTCGAGTGGATGATAAATTCATTCTGTTTGAAACTCTTTCAGTTTCACGCTTCTATATTCAACATATTCATAAAATAAATTGTTCAGGCATGCTAGTTTAGGGACCAAAAGAATTTTTGAAAATGTCTATTGAATATCGCATATATTTTTAGTTTGATGTTCTTTGAGAATGTGTGTTAAACTTGATGATGGGTCAATTTGAACAACAACAGACAGACAGACAGACAGACAGACAGACAGACAGACAGACAGACAGTAACAGAAAAGGTATCCTAGGTACTGTACTTTGAATATCTGAAATAAACTATGATCATTACAAGGAAATTACAAATTTAAAGACATTTTTTGTTCAGAATACAAACACATACAATTAATAAATCAAACACATGCATGGATGATAAATTCATTCTTTGTTTGGGAACTCTTTTAATTTTTACAGTCCTTACTGTATCTTCTATATTCAAAAACATATTCCGATCCCATCAAAGATCAGTAAAATAAATTGTTTTTAATTGTTAATGGGTATCCATGCACAAATTGAATAAATAATCCGACGAAAATCACAATGTGAGATCTTAGGAAAGTGTGACTTTAATGCAATTCATAACTTGACATTTTTAATCATAAATAAGTTAAAATGTCTATTGAATATCTAGTACTTGAAATATCATTTGATGTTATTAACTGAGAATGTTGGAGTGTTAAAATACTTGATGATGGGTCATAACTGCCTTCAAATACAATAATTATGAGTTTTAATTGTCTAATGGATCAACTTTGACAAATAGTAAATAATCCGACAGTACTAGCGGCTTCAGAATGTGAGATCAGCACGCTATCCTTCAGGAAACAGAATGTCCTTTAATCCTATTTAAATGACATCTCATTAATAATCAGTCTCAGACCAGCTAAAGTTATTTTTTAATCTAGAACTTAACTAATATGAAAGTGTGAAGGAAAATGCAAATCTTTGTATGATTTCAAAATATGAAGGCATTAAATCTCAAACCAGATGTTATAATTCATTGTTTTCATTGGTCGACAAACAGCAGGGCATGTAGACACTAGATAACTCTGCCTTCAAACGAGATAAATTGGAGTCATCCACTCAAACAATTGTATTGTCATCGAGAATAAGCCACCAACAGAACACATTCTTTCCTGCTAGACCATGGAAAGTCA